>CAKNYM010042977.1:63074-84458 GCA_932195095.1 Andricus curvator | reverse complement strand
AAAGCCATACCCGTGTGCCAAAAATATGCCAAGGCACTTGCGAGATGGATGCGGAAAGCTGTCATCCTTGGGTCGCTTCGTGTCCTCAAGACACACGAGGGTTTCGCCGGCCTGTCGTTGTGATTTCGTCATTGCCTATGACCACCCATCTCACAGTTGTGAGACGTGGCCATAAGTGTGATTTACCGCGGTGCTACTGGGGGTTATTGACATTTTTTGGATGGCAGTTGCTCTTAGTGGGACCCTGCGGTGGTTGTTTAACTTTTTTTTTTTAAATTATATATATATATATATATAATTATATATGTATCAATCATGTTTAAATTCTAAGCGTAAGTTGCTCGTGAGAGAGATAAAGGAAGAAGAGAATCAAAGGTGTCTCTAAGTGACATTATGAAAGTCAGAAATTTTGAGAGGTCAGCAATTCCCAACATAGCTCCTTTCCATAGTCCACTTCGAAATTGTCGCTTGACAACGTTATTCAATAAAAATTAGCAATACTTGCCAAAATGCTTTTCCCTTGCCCGTCCGTAGTTCGGCCTCGTGTTTCGAGTGTTTCTTCTCTTCGTGCCTTTGTTTTTTTATCGTAACGGTGACAGGACAGAACTAAATACGAGAAGGGCGTGAACATTAGAAAAGAATCTTTGCCGACAAGTAACAAGTATCCAGACGGTGAAGGTAGAAAAGGGTGAACAACGAGTCACAGGTATGTTCTAGTTTATGCCTTTCTTTTCCTTCAAACTTTTTCTCTCTACCTAGAAATTACGAGCCCGCCCTATTTCTAATTAAAGGAATAGCGGTAGTAGTGTTAGATAGCAATTAATAAGTGTAAAAAAACGTTCATCATTATATTAAAAATATATCCCGAAAAGGTATAGTTTCTTTTTGGTCTCGTTAAACTGTTGTTCGTTGTTGTCAAAACTATTTCCATGGTTGGTAAGCTAACGGCAAGTGTGGTATCTTCAGTCAGAAGAGAACGAAGCAACGATCTCATAGGATAAAAAAAACAGTGATGTCCAGATTGAACTGAATAGATTTTCTAATTGGCAATTTTTTTTAAATTCGGCAGCCGAATTGAAACTTACTGAACTAAACTGATACTGATAGAATATCAAGCCGAACAATACTATCATTTAGGATAGCTATGAAGATCTTATACAGCGTGTTCAGACAAGTTATTAGCCTGCAGTTCTTAAGGTCAGATCAGTCGCTTATCTTCGGGAGGAGCACTATGCATCTTTTCACCAATCTCTCCAGAATAGGCTCTTTCAACTTTAGATATAAGGAGAAAATGCGGGCCAGATGCTGGTGGGTTGAAGGAAACTTCTTCCACCAGAAGGCCTTGATACCATCTGGTCCCGAAGCGGACCAGATGTGAGTAAACTCACTTCGACCACTTTTGGACAAAAGTCTTTTCCTTTTCTCAAGAGTTTATTCAACAGTCAGCTATTTTGCATTCCACCTCGGATCCAAAGGTCAATTTCCTCAAATGTAGCATTTTCTTCCAAAACTTGGAGTTTACGATCCTGCCCTATTTCTAATTAAAGGAATAGAGGTGGTAGTGTTAGATAGTAATTAATAAGTGTCAAAAAACATTTATCATTATATTGAAAATCAATCCCGAAAGGGTATAGTATCTTCAGTCAGAAGAGAACGAAGCAACGATCTCATAGGATAAAAAAAATTCTTCGAAACATTATAATAAAATTGGCATGAGTTTAATTTTCAATTCATATTAGGTTTGAGTTGCATTAGAATTGAAAACTGGGAATGTAATTTAAATGAACCGAATTAAAACTGAATTGTGGCACGGCATAAGGGATTAAGCCACATTTTTTTGTAAATGAGATTATTAGGTAGAAAATTCTGAATAATTCAAATACACATCCTCACTAGAGGATTTTTTTATAACTCGTTTTTTCGATACGATATCGACAACTTTCCCAACCTCCAGTTCACAAAAACTTGCACAGGGTCAGGACTAAGCAAGGAGAAAAAAAAGATCCGACGGAGATGCTGGCCTTAATGCCCCAGGGGACACAGGATTACTACTGAGATATTATTAAAAACTACTAATTAAAAGTGTTTGAAGTATTTAAAAAAAATAAACAAAACAGTCTTTTTTAGGAGTTTAATTGAAAAAAGAAACTAATAATCTACAAAATAGTTTTTTAGTTTTTTGTTTATTCCAAAAATCGATTTTTTTCAACTTACAAGGTACTAAAAACGCGCGTCCATATAATACCGCATTTTATATCCTTTAATTCCTTTAAACTGGTTAACTTTTTCTAATCATTTTTTTCTGAACTTTGTTCAGCACTAAAATATACCTGTAGTAGACTTTTTTTAAAAATAAAAATTAGTTGTTAGAAAACGCTTTTTGTCTCTCCTGAGACAGGATATTAGGTTTTTCTTTTGATTTTAATTTTCTTTATTATCTGAGCTTTGCTACTAATCTGATTATAAAGATTATTTTCAGTAAAAAAATTCGTAATGTAAATACTAAGGCTTTCACTGGCCTACTAAAATGTACTCAGGGAATAAAAAGAGAGTTAATTTTCAAATAAAATTAAAATTCATACACTGAATCATTATGGCCTTCACCGGCCTAATCTATTTGTAAGAAAGTCTGTCTGAAATATCCGATTATTGGGAATGATGGAAAACGAGTAATTTGTGTACTTAGTAGTTTTTCTAAAAGAGACAAATAGAATAGGGTACTCATGTCTCAATTACACGAGATTTTCAAGGTTCGTTTAAAAAGATCGACCACTCATCGTGCGGGAAGAAGAGTTCGTTACAATCTGAAAAGTCCGCTATTTGACTCTCTGATTAGTCGGGCAGAGAGCACTCTGAAACTGAAGACAATCGCGAATCGCGCGAATTAGCGAGAAAAAAAAATTGACTTCGGGAATTACAAGGGAAAAAATTTGAACACTCAAATTCCAATTCATAACTTTTGAATCAGAAAAACTGATAAATTACCAATCCAACTTAGTTGAGCATTCTTATTGAAAACTAGAACATTTGGTGGCCATTTATTTCATAACATAAAAGAAGGTAAAAAAATTCTATCAAAGATCAGATCCAATGCAGCCCTTTTCGGTGATACGAAATTTTTATTACCAATACTAATGCCTCCACTCAATTTTCAAACAAGGTTCTATTCAATTAAAATTGAATTCGAAAAAAATGCATAGCCTAACAACGGGCTTGAATAACTTAATTCCTTATAAATTTTGACTGAAGAGATAGTTTGCTGGACATGAAAATCGTAGGAGCAAGTAGTTAAATTCAAAATCCCTCCCTTTTGCCATGAACCTACGCCGCATCAGAAGCCAATAGGAATAACACTATATTCACAATCTTTCCGAAGAGGTAACCTCCGTTTAACCCTGTATTGAGAAACGCCTTTAACATTCATTCCTGAAAGCAAGTAATCGGTGGGTTTCACCAGACATCCGACAACAATACATGAACTTGGGTCACTGGCGAATGCATCCGTAGGAACAGTAGATATAAATTTGAATAACGAGATTATAACGTGCGAGGTCATCTCTGCTAGCACTCTCATCGAACACCCAATAGTAGAAGGAATTTTAGGGATGATGGCCATTAAGCGTCTCGGCATCTAAATTTTGGGTGGTACGAACGCGGAGTTTCAGTTTTTAATTTTTATTTGGATTTACTCTCTGTTTAATCCAAAAAAAGCGGATAGGAATTGAAGAAATCACAAGCCTCGTAAACGACCTGTACTTCAACCTCAAATCGACCTTTCTGCTTAATAAGGGTTATAGATGTTTAATAGCCCTAAATCAGGCACAGTAGTGTATAAAAGAAAACACCGAGCAGGTAAGAAGGTACGCGAATGGTATAAAAAGCCATAACCCGTGATGTAAATGCTAAAAATAATCTTGAGAAACCTCTACCCCGGGAAGAACCAAACGAAACATTTGAGAATATAATTCTTTCCCTCGAAAGATTTATCAATTTGGAATCATGAATGATTTTATTGTAGAGCAGCTGTCCTTTTTGAAAGTTTTGTTATGCCCGTTTGGCCAAACTAAATTTCTTGTGTGATAACGATTGACTTGACTCTATCTGAGCAATTTATCGGGACAATCCGAATTTCTAGGAACTAATTTACCGTGACGTTCAAAATGACGAACCCAGACGTTACTAATAACGAGCCCCAATATAAACCAACGAATTCAGTTTTTGGGATGAGCGCTAACATTCCAGCAATCATCGCTAACCAAGCGGACGCGTTCCTGGCCATGGCTTCCATGATGTAATGCAATGATGCAATTCCATGATGTAATGTCCTCCCTTCAAGAATTTCTTGCGAGATATCGTAAATGGTCCAGTCTACATTACTAGGGATACCGAAGCTGCCTATATCAAAGCAGTTTTAAGCAAGCTAGTTGGTGTGGCCCGGGAAAGTGTTAGAAACAAAACGTTCAATACCGTCCAAGAATTAAGGGCTCATCTAAAAAAACGTTTTGCCGCAAAAAAATACCAATACTACATCCAAGGGGTTGTGAACTTGCGTATGGAACAATCGTTAGTCCACGTTTGTAGATACGCGAAATCCGAAAGACTTATTAGAGGCATATGAGCATGCCTTACATATCGAAGAAAAACTTAAAGCGTCACTGAAGGAGGAGGCTTCGATTTATCATGTGACGGCAGAAGGCGCCACAGTTAAATCTTCTAACACCAATCCACCTCTGCCAACGCATGCAGCTAGTCCTTTTCACAGAGAGGCGAGATCGATAAACAATTCCGTGGTGGTGAACACCCCTTCATTTATCTCTAATCCGCCTTAGCCTTATGTCAATCACCTTTATCAACCTTATGCAGATCAATATGCCGGTTATAATCCCCAATTTTCTCAAAATTCCTTTATGCCAAACTACCTGTATAATTCACCTTACCCACCGTTTATGGGACCATATTACCCCCCTTCAGAGCAAATGCCAGCTATGTGGAAAAAGACTTAAAATCTTCACTTACTGAATCAAAACCCTCGGCAAAGTAATTCTAACCCAATTATTCATAATCAACTTCCCTGGCCCAATCAGCAGAATCCAAATTATTTTAATCAACCCCGGTGGCCTCCTCGGTGAGATTATTCTAGGTCTAGTTCACCGCGCATACCTTCTAAGTCAGTTTCAGATTCTTTGAACTCAATTCTAACTCGTCGCGACTATCCAGCAACGAATCCAAAGCCCCAGAAACGCTCTACAGTGAAAATTCTGGAGGATGGCGAAGGATCTATAATACCAAAGCCCACTTAGAGGAATCCCCTGTCATTAGGAAATCTGCACTTTAATTTCGCAGCCCAGATACCACTCTTTTCGTGGATCCTGGCTCTGGGGTAAATCTCCACAAGCTCAAGGCTATACGTGGCGAGTTAGAAGTAGAGCCTATCGATTCCATCACTATTTACAGAATAACGGAAGATCCTGTAGATACGTTAGGAAATATCAATGTTACCCTCGGAAAAGTTCTGGTCGAATTTCACGTCGTGAATAATTGTTTCCCAATAACTTCGGACGGTATACTAGATATGCCTTATTTGCGACAAGAGCAGGCTCAACTCTCTTTTCGACATAATACCCTTGTTACTGCTTCAGAACATATTTCTTCTAATTAATTTATAGATGCGAAATCCCAAGAAGCAAACAAGTCTTTGCAATCACATATCGAACGCTTTTCATGAATTATGCTGATTAGGGCCAGAAACAGGCACCCGATAGCGACAGAGACACTTAATGCCGATATCTCGAAGGGTTATTTACCTAGAGTTAAAACCCGTGAAGGATTATATATCGGAGAAGCAGCTCTCAAGAATCAAAATGGAAAATGCCGAGTATTAGCTATAAACACTACCGATAAGGCTAAAGAGCCTTCGCATATCCCATTTAAACCTAGAGCAGCAGGAGTATGTAACTCGCTGGGTAGAGGATTTCGAGGATGTTTTTCATGTCAGTGGAGAGCCCCTTACTGCTACTCACTTGGTTCAGCATAGGGTGCCCACCATCGATGACGAGATCCCGAGAGAAGAAATTTAGAGTCGTCATTGATTATCGGGAGCTCAATGAAAATGTAATTGGGGACGGATATCCATTACCAAATATAACTGACATTTTGGACCAGTTGGGTAATGCCCAGTACTTTTCGGCGCTTGATCTAGCCAGTGGGTACCACCAAGTAGAAACCCACCCCGATGTTCGTGCTAAGACGGCTTTTTCTACCCCGCGAGGTCACTTTGAATATTTGGGAATGCCTGTGGGCATCAAGAATGCCCCCGCAACGTTTCAAAGACTGATGGACACAGTGCTGAAGAATATACATGGAACTGAGGTCTTTGTATACCTCGATGACATCGTTGTCTATTCAGAAACCCTCGAGGGATATGCCATTAAAACTCAACGTCTTCTCTCTCGCTTACGAAACTCTAACCTTAAACTACAGCCGGATGAGTGTGACATCCTACGAACAAAGGTCGCTTATCTAGGACGCATTATTACTGGGAAGGGAGTAGAGCCAAACCCAGCTAAAATATGTGCCATAAAAAAGCGTGCGAACAGCGCTATTTCAAGACAGAAAAGGCTGGCTTGTGACTATGAGCCCATACATGCGTTGGCGCCTTCGCCTAAAAGATTACCAGATCACATACGAGTACAAGAAAGGTAAGATTTACCAAGGATTGGAAGTCCTGTCCGGAAACCAGGAAGGCTGGAAAGAGTTATCTGAAACTAGCGACCCGGAGAAGGAATCCGAAAACGAGTCTAACGATCCTAAAGAGGAAAAAGCTACCGCTCGAGCCTTTTTCATTCATGATAGATCCCAAAAGGTGCTACTGATAACTCGCTCCCAAGGATTATAAATTGTTAGTAGCTACGGAGTGTTTAAATGTCCAAGACATCGAGCATAAACGACCTCAGTTCGGTTATGTACTAGTAACGCCTCGAGGACATCATAGCGTTTACTCCATCGTAGTGAAACGAAATCATTTCGATGAGACTAGTTCGAAGGACGTGACCGTTGGTGTAGCTAACCTCCACCGAGCGTTAGAACGTGACAATCGGAAAACCTGTCGAATGGCAAGCCCTAGTGATTTGTTAGGAACATTGTTCCAAAGCAAATTGGAAGCATTGCTAAATGACATATTCCGGGGTGGTCAAATTAAATTCTCTCTATGTCACGGAAAACTGGAAGTATTTCCTGAGGACATGCGTAGTAAAATCGTTGCTGAATACCACGACAGTGTTGTGGGTGGGCCGGTACCTATGAAATTGTCAGCTTCACCGAAAATAATAATGTAATTTTAAAATCCGAAAATAGTAAGCGCTTTACCAAGCACGCGGATAAGTTTTCGCGCGCTTTCTGCTAAGGATGGACATCAGTGGTTTAAGAAAATATTTTATGCGAAAGCTAGGAAAAATTATTGCAGTAAGGCACTTTAATGACAAATTGTCAATATAGATATCTTAAGTATATAGTTAATTTATGGTAAAAGATAAATACAAAAAGTGTATGCAATTTCCTACTATATGTAAAATGTGGCAATTAAAAGCGCCAGAGAAGAAGCAACTACACCTAGCACCAGGGATTTTCGATGAATACACTCAGGAGATTGGAATGGAATTTGAGTTAGAAAAAAGCGCCAAGGTTTATTTGCAGCGAGGAAAACTTATTGGCATCCCCGAAGATCCTGAGCTCGCCGACAGAAGCGCTATACAACACCTTGGCGCTGGAGAGACCTATACATTCCTGGGCGTACCACAGAGCCGCCTTCAGGACGTGACATCTATAAAGGATACTCTCCGAAGCAGATACAAACGTCTCATCCGACATATTTGGTCTTCCGAACTGTCGGCGAGGAACTGAGTATCTGCGACGAATATGCTTGCCGCCCCGGTAGTACTCTATTAATTTGGAGTGGTTCCATGGACGAAGGAAGAGGTCAGATCCCTCGGTATCGGGTCCCGAAAGGTTATGCACATGAACAAAGCATGCACCTTAAGTCTTCTGTTCCACGACTTTACATCTCACGCCGTCAAGGTGGTCGCGTAATACTGAATCTTGACTGTCTTCACAACAGGGTTATTCTGGGTACAGCACATAGAGTCGCAAATAGAGGAGACCCTCTTCTTGAAATGGTCAGAAGGCACGAAGAAGAGGGTAAAGGAGCGTTTCTGTACAAAGCAGCGGAGAAGGCTGCTGAAACACTCGGCCTTGACTTCAATATCAGGGGCGAGCAAAATGCATCAAATCTTATCCATCTCGAGTACTCACTCCCGAAGGCCCGGATAAAGAAAGCACAGAAGAATAACTTCCGCGAACTGCTTCTCGACAAGAGGATGCACGGCATCTTCCACAGAAATGTGGAGGATCAGTCGATGTCGTATGAGATAACGATTGCTTTCCATAAATCACCTAGATTGAAGTCGGCCACGGAGGGTTTCATTTTGGCAGGTCAACACGGTGTCATTTCCACTCTACCATACCGTCGCCACATTTTAAGCCAAGACATTCCCGATTATGGCTGCATAGCGTGTCATGCACACCCCGAGCATCTAGGACACATACTATCTAGTTTTCAACTCATGCGAGAACAACTTGAATCCAAAGGCGCAATGCGGCACTAAGAGTGCTTTATTACCATCTTTGTCACTCTTACGGCATTATCCCTAATACCGCTCCGCTAAAAACTGGTACGCGCTCAAGGCTTGACGTAGTTCTCCTTTGCATCGAGAAGCGAACCATATTCGTTATCGAATTTTCGCACCAGCTGACAAAAACATCATAGCCAAGGAGGATGCATGTCAACAAAATGCTAAGACGCTTGCGTGAAAGATGCAGAAGGCGGTCATCCTTGGGTCACTCCGTGTCCTCAGGAAGCACAAGACTTTTGCGGGATCATCGTATTGAATCCGTCGCAAACTGTAACCACCTAGTCGTCAGACGTGGTTACATCTGAAATTTTACAGCGGTTTCGTTGGGAGCGTCGACGCCAAATTGTTCTTTCGTAGAAACAAATAAATAGGTATTTTTTCATTTTGAAATAAAATGATTTTTAGTACTTTGTAAAGTATTTTGAAGTTTTCTCGTGATGTACGAATTAAAATAGAAAAGTTTCAAGAAATCCTGAAGCCAGCCCTGAGATTTGACCCAAACGACTGTTTTAGTGTTATTACTCTGCCATTCAACTCAGTGACTTCTCCCATTGAAGAGTCACGCCCTTGTGCACCGCCGCTTCCCTTTGTGCACAGGTGCTTATACCTGATACCTAGTTTCCTTCTGAGTACACGATTGTTACCAAGTCATAGTGTCCAGTAGATAATTTGAAAATAAAAAACTTGTATTCAATTATAATTATATTTAAAATAATGTTTCAATCTGTGGTTTTTATATTATTAATATTTAATTATTAAATAATTATATTGAAAAATTATTTTGCACGATTATAAATTCATTCAAATTCTATTAATGTATATAAATAAAATATTGTTGATTTTTCAAAGCTTTCATAGCTTTTTTAATTAAATTAAAAATGATAAATTCTTTTAAATTCCAAGAATTTATACAAATAAAATATTGGGCGACTTACTAAAAAATTTATGACGATAAAAATTGTAACTGATAAAAATAATATCAAAAGCCATTTTCACCATATATTTAAGGGCTGTTTTGAATTGAAAATTATATTAGGTACTTTTAAGAGAACGGGCACTTCATAGAAGTGCCCGTCCGTCGCATAAATCCATCTAATCTGCAGTCTCGTTCTATTGACGTGTCAACTCCCAGCTAACCTGTTACCATCCTGAAAGGTTCCTGAATGATCACATGTTATCAGAGGAATTGTTACTTGTATCTCAGTCTCCTAGCAGGTAACGGCATAATCGCCGTAGTTTACTAGGGAGGCTTGTTTGCAACCGTTCCCTGTCAGACTAGTAACATGGCGGTAACAGCCGGCAGCGATCTTCATTTATACATATACATTTTGGGTCTAACCTCTATAATGTAATTTCTTTTTCGTAAGGGTTCAGCTGATAAATATCTGTTTTTTTATAAAAGGTTTGGTTCACATATTATCTCCCTTTTCTGGAACTTATTTATCGTTTAATTATGTTCCTTTCCAACATTTTTGCAAAAATATTCATAATTATAATTCCGAAACGATGTATATTTTGAGGTTAAGCTGTCATTGCACGTTGCGTTTCCAAACATCACTTTGTTACAAGCATGTGATTACAATGGCGGGATAATGTTACCTGCTTCGCTTGTAATTTGTTACTACTTTGAGTGGGAAATATATTGTCACTGGGTGACCAGCATGGAAGTCACCAGTGACTGGTTTTTTTAATCTTGTTACAATTATGTGACTATTCGGACTAGTAACTGTGTTAGCTGGGCTCTCTTCAAATGTCATCCCGACTTTATTGCATGGCTTGTTGGTAACTACGGCCAGTTGCAAGGGATTTGGCAGTTGGCTTCAGTCATTCGTAAACTTTAGAAATGAACAGTTCGAGACATAATTGAATAAGTGCACTTTTGTCAATTATGGCGAAAACGCGCCAAAATACAGAAATTAATTTTCTGGGGGACACACGCGAACATTTCTGCAGTCGAAAGTTACCTTCCAAAAAAGAGGTGTTACAAGTGTTTTATCACCATAAAAAGATATTAAAACAAACTATACGTGACAGTTCTACGCGTACTGCTGAAAAGTGTATTGCATTTTGGAACGAAGCTGGCATTCCAGTTGGGAATAAAAGAGACATTATAAAGAGAATAGAGCGTTTAAATGAAAAGTGGTTAAAATTGAGCATGAATTCAAGACCGCTAACTAAAAATGAAGCTCAAATCGCAGAGAACTAGAATTCAAAGACGATCTCGAGTACCTGTTCGACATTGCGCATGTGGTGGCTCTGGCAGATCTCTCATATGATGAAGATAAAGAATTCCTACGTGCTCAACGCGAGAAAGGTCGTCGTGGATTCTTAGCTTTTCCAATTGACACATCGAATCTCGAAAATGATGAAGCGGTCGAAGAAGTAATCGAAAGTAAGTTCTGTTGCATATTATATTTTTCAAGGATACCGTGCAGGTGACGAGTATAAGACCGTATGTTGTATAATGATTCCTTCGTCAGGGTGGGCGCTGGACCGGGAAAAATCGGGATTATGATAATAATCTTTCGGTTAACAATGCGTAATTCGAAAATACTCTATTGTATATATTTTTTATTCAATATTTCTATTTTTGAGCGTAAATTTATAATTTTAATTCGAAGAATTGTATATTGCAGTCTTGAAGACTTAACAAATTAATAATTAAAAGTGATGCTGAAAATTATTAATATAAAACATTTTCATTCCATTATAAATGCAAATAAATTAATTATTTTTAAATTAAATTGTACTTTGAGACTTGAAAAGTGAACAATAAGACGAATTTTCAACAAAACAGTTGAATTTTGCACCAAATAGTTGCATTTCAACGAAAATAATTAAATTAGTTAGATTTTCTTATAGAATTCTATTAATTTGGTTCAAATTTAAGTGCCATAAATAATCAAATATATAGAAATTTTGATATTGTATGGACTAGAGTAAAGAAGAACATTTTAAATAAACAGTGAAATTCAATTTTCATACTTTAAAAATATTAGGTTAGAAAGCTGGAAAATCTTCTTACAATATCAAGCTAATTTTCCATTCCACTATTAGTTTTTTACTAGAGAAGACGAATTTTTCACCAAATATACATTTTTAACCATATACTTGAATTTTTAACCAAAAATATTAATTTTCTACTATAGATAACGAATTTTCAACAAAATAAATGAACTTTTAACCAAATTGTTAAATTTTCATTAAAGAGAATTAATTTTCCATCAAAAAATTTAAGAAAGAGTTAAATTTTGTACCAAATGGTTGAATACAAAATACATGAATTTTCAATCAAATAGTTAAATTTTCTACCAAATTGTTAAATTTTCGAGCCAAAAGTACAATTTTTCTACAAAACAGTTGCATTTTCAACTAAAAAAGATTAATTGCCAACCAAACATTTGAATTTTTAACCAACAAATTTTTTGAAAAAGAGTTCAATTTTTTACCAAATAGTTGAATTTTCTACCAAAGTGTTCAATTTTCAAGCCCAAAAGACGAATTTTCTAGAAAGCAGTTGAATTTTCAACCAGAGAATATGAATTTTCAACAAAAAAGTTCATTTTCAACCAATCAGTTGAATTTTCAACAAAATATTTCAATTTTCAGTTAAAAAAATTAATTTTTAATATTGTTTCTTTTTCCTATTTATGAAAATGTAATATTCTAAGTAGATTGGTTTTGAATCACCCATAAATAATTTTTAATAAGAAAAAAGATCTTTATTTAAAATTAAAAAAAATTCAATTTGATAAAAAAAGACGAATTTTCAAGAAAATAGTAACATTTTCAACTGAATTATTGTTGAATTTTCAAGCCAAAAATATAAATTTTTCATAAAACAGTTGAATTTTCGATAAAAAAGTTACTTTTAAACCTACACAGTAGATTAATTTTTAAACAGTTTTTTTTTTAATTTATTAAATTTATTACCCAAAAACAGGATAATGCTGATGACTGGGTGCTTTTTTCATCCAAAAAAGGTGGAATTTCTACAGAAAAAGATGATTTTTAAACCGAAAAGACAAATATTGAACAATATATAGTTGAATTATCAAACCAAAACGGTTTTTTCAGTCAATAGAAGTAACAAAAATTTCAATCAAATTGTTGTATTTTGAAGACAAATAGGAGAATCTTATACAAACCATTTGAATTTTTAATCCAAAAAAATGAACGTTTTACAAAAATGATAATTTTCAACCAAATAAATTTTCGACTATAATGATGAATACTCCGCCAAAAAAATTAATTTTCAATAAAGTAGTTAAATTTTTAACCAATTAGTTGAATTTTGAAATAAAAAGAAAGAATTCTTCTAAAAAATGTAATAGTTGATATTTCAACCAAAGAAATGAATTCTCACCGAAAAATCTAATAGTTGATACTTAAACCGAGAAAATATTTTTAATTTAAATCAGAAACAATTGAATTATCAAAAAATATGAATTTTCAACAAAACAGTTGCAGCAATTCATCTCTCGTTAAAAATTTTTTCTTCTTTCATTGAAAATTAATTTTTTTAACTGAAAAATTTAACTATTTAGTCCATTTTTGGTTTAAACTATATCTTTTTTAGTTGAAAATTTAACGATTTCGTTGAAAATGTATGTGTTCTGTTAAAAATTTGTCTTTTTGGTAGAAAATCGATTTTCTTGGTTAAAAATGCAACTGATAAATTGAACTACTTTATTGAAAATTAATTTTTTTTTTTATTGAAGATTCGTAATTTTTGTTGACAATTCCTCTCTTTGGTTGCAAATTTAACTACTTTGTTGAAAACTCGTTATTTTGAGAAATTGAAAAGTTAACAATAATTGACCTGACAAAATTTAAGAATTTACAGATTTCAACCTTAAAAATTAAAGTGTTTCCATTCAAAAGCCTAAGTCGTTGAAGAAGTGCAAACGAATGATTGAAACTTTATAAATTATTTTAAATTTAAAAATAACTTCCTAACGATAGACTCATAATAAAAGTCTTTTACTGAATTAAAAATATTCTTCCAGTCTAAAGTATTACATTTTTAACCCATTCAATTGAACATTTTTTAAATTGAGAAATGTAATAAGTATTTAATATTTCACAATATTTGACTGCTAATTTAAGACGATTGATTCCAAATCAAATATTCTAAACTAAATAATTTAAAACTGAATTGCTTGAAATATAAAGCCTTGAATCATTAAAATTTCAAAAAGCTTTTAAACTTTGAACATCACAATTTTAACTGTTCTATTTAAAGAATGTTTAATTTGTAAGTGAAATTGTTGAATTCTGATGTATAAATAGCAATTGAACACCTATTATTTGTAGAAAAAAATCGACTAATTTGAAGAGATATTTAGGAGTTTCGAAAAGATTCAAAATTGATTCAAAACTTGGAAGTAGAAGGTTTTCAAGAATCGTGAAAGGCTTCAAAAGAATAAAAACATTTTCTTAAGGTTGTGAATTTTCAAGAAGTGAGTATTTAAAAAGACTTGAAAAGATTTTCGAAATTATGAAAATAGAATCTGGAAAATTTTAGGGAAATTCTTGTGATTTTGCAGGATTTTCTGAAACTTTTTGGAAACATTTGAATCGTTTTGAAAGATATTTTATTTGCAAGTTCTGAAAAAAATTTCGGAAATAATGTAAAATTTGAAAATATCTTGAAAGTATTTTTAGATTTTCGAAATGCGCATTTTTTACATGGTGACCTAAACAAGTTTTTTTTTAAATTTAACCTCAATTTTCAATTTTTTTTTAAATCGTTTGCGGCACGCAAGAGCACAAATATAACGCAATGCAGCACAAATAATGTTTTTTCAAAAAAGCAAAATGTTGTTACCAAATTATTGAACATTCATTGTATAGAAAATTTTCATAGCTTTCAACCTACTTCGAAAAAAAAGTTGTAACTCCTAAAGTCCTAACTCTCCTATGATTAATGATTTATCGAAAAACAAATGGTCTTGTAGTTGTGCATGGTATGGTAGATTTAATCAGAAAATAACAAATCTTCTGACTTCTAAAGAATAATTTCTTTCAGATTCTTTGAATACTTATGAGACTTCACTTGCTGATCCAAATATTTATGTTTGGTCTGAAGGTGAAGATGATAAAGAAGATGATAAGGACAATGATTTTTCGGTGATAGGTGAAACTAGCTCTCAGACTGATCACAACAAAGCAAAAAAAATTAAATTAATGAATACAGATCTATGTATGAATTTGGATAGGACCAATATAACTGACAGAAGAGCTGCACGCATTTTAGCTGCGGTTTTAAAAAGCTTAGGACATGACTTGGATGACGTATGTGTCAGTAGAGAGACTATCCGGAGAAACCGCATTTCTCGCCGAGAAAATATTTCCGCGACTGCGAAAACAAATGTTGAGGTTTCAAATGCCAAATTGACGAAATTAATTGTACAGTGGGATGGGAAGCTTCTTCCGCAATTACACAGCAAACATCAAAAAGCTGATCGTCTCCCAGTTCTAGTAACGAGTGCAGTAGTGCATGAGTTACTAGGAATTCCAAAGCTTGAGAAGGGGACCGGAGAGGCGCAAGCAAATGCCATTATTCAATTGCTTGACGAATGGAAGATTGCGGATGAGGTTGTTCGCATGTGCTTTGACACTACGGCTTCCAATTCAGGACCAAGCAATGGCACGTGCGCGATTTTGGAACGTAAACTTGGAAGGTCTTTACTATACTTAGCGTGTCGTCATCATATTCATGAATTACCCTTAAAAGCAGTTCATGACCATTGCATGGGACCAACGTCTGGGCCGGACGTACTGCTCTTCAAGCGATTTCAAGAAGCATGGCCAACATTGAATGTAAACAACTTCAAATCTGGCATGAGTGATCCTGAAGTAAGTCAAGCACTTCAAAACGACAAGCAAAACATTCTTCAATTTGCCTTCAACAGATTAAAGGTACGATCATTATTGCAAACATTACGTTTTTATTTTATATTTCACAGTAATAAAAGGTTTAATATTTTATATAATGCGTCATGCATAAAACAACAGGTCTTAGTCCTTTGAAATCTGTCTAAAAAGTTGTACAGAGGTCGATTTTTTAAAATAAAACCCATATTTCATGCTTATGTATTGTTAAATTTCGGCTCATATAAGAAATACATCACTTATAAAACGGGCTGAATCATTTTTTGTAAATATGTGTAAATATTTTTTGTATCTTTATTTTTCTTTCTTTGCGAGGAAAATGCAAAAATTCAATTACATGCAGAAAAATTGTCTTGGCTACAAGGCCCAATTGAATAAAATATTAGCGAAAATTGTGTGTTTTTCTTGAAAGAATCGACATTTTATAATTTTAAAAAATCATCACGACTTACAAAATTCTTGAACGATATTCTTGGAATTGGCTAACTTTTGTAGATCAAGCAAATTTCACCTCCATTTGTTCAAAACATTTTATTTTTGATCGAACTTTTGTTACTGACGCTTTTAACCAAATTTTGAAAAGAAAAAGCTTCTTCAGAACTTCATCCGATACAATTTTTTTAATTATATTTTTAATGGTTAAAATAATTAGAAAAAGTTTTTAACTCTTATAACCTAAAAACGATATTTCATAATAGTGTTTGAAAAATATTTCTCTAATTACAGAAAGCACATCCAAGAGGAGACTACAAGGAACTTTTAGAGTTGATAATTATATTCCTTGGAGAAAAAGCTCCTGGAAATTTTCGATTCAAAGCTCCTGGCGCAGTTCATCATGCTAGATGGATGGGAAAAGCCATCTACGTTATAAAAATCTTTGTACTTCGCGGAGAGTTTATTCTTACTCACAGTGAATTAAATGGACTTCGAGTAGTGTGTATTTACGTTGTGCTTTTATATCAAAGATCCTGGTTCATAGCACACAAACCAGAAGCAGCTCCGAACAACGATCTTACTTTTTTACAAAACCTCATCGATTGTCCTGCTTTGGACAATAAAGTTTGCAGGTCATCTTTGGTATCTAAGCGAAGAACTAGTAGGCTTAGCCTTTTTTGATAAAAAAGTTTCGCTAGATTGTAAACGGAAAATGGTAGTAGCCCTTAAGGAGCGTGAGGGAACGGAATTGCCTTCGAAGCGTTTACAACTATGTTTGAATAATCCGAAAAGTATCAAAGAATTAAACCTAGATCAATTTGTGACTGTGCAAAACGCGAGATTATTCGAGAAACTTTGTATTTCTTCAGACTTCTTAAGTTTCGATCCCGAAACATGGGAAACGAGGGAAGATTACGAAGTTGCTTCTTGCGTAATACGCGGGTTGCCAGTCACAAATGATAACGCGGAACGCGGAGTAGCTCTAATCTCGGAATACAATCAACGTCTTACTCAAAATGAAGAACAACTGCAGTATTTATTGAGAAATGTTAATGCTCATCGAAGTAATGTACCAGGCTGTGACAAAAGTTCACTTAAAAAATCCGTCGAAGATTATTTGTTTCGACCCTAACAAAAAATTGTTAAATGTACTTTTTAACCTAATGTTTAATTTAGTAAACCAAAATGTACAAATAAGTGATTTGATGATGAAAATCATTTCTGAATGTTTCTAAACAATTAAGCATTATTGATGAAAGAGAACATTTCAGTTGTGAATTTCTTCTAATATTGCAAAATAATTTTGCTCTTGACATTTGGCTACCACACTATAATTTGTGAACTTTTTCACACTTCCAAAAATGAAATTATAGGCAAAAACTTAGAATATCTTAATTGATATTTAAGCTTTGATTTTGGACGAATTTAAACAAAAATTCGATGATTCTGATGAAGGGTAGGAAAACTTTGAATTATTCCGAAATTTTTCAACTTTCTGAGAATTTTGAAAGATTTTTGGATGATAAAATTTGTTTGCTACGATTCCATGCAAAATTTAATATGATCTTTTAGTTTTTAGTTTTGCAGGATAATGAAATTTTAGAAAGAATTCGAATAAGTGTAACAGACATATAGAAATTTGAAAAAGATACGATAATAATTTTGAACTTGAAAAGATTTCAACTTTAAAACAAAATGTAGATTTTCGGAAATTTAAAACAACAAACTTCAAAGCTGTTTGAGAATTTTTAAAGGTTTCGAAAAAATTAAAATTAATTTCTTAAGTTTTGTGGAAGAATTAAAAATAATTTGTTCATTTAAAACATTTATTTCGAAAGAATATTTTTAAACATTCTCGAAATATTCTATAGTATTTCAAAAATTGTCGCAGAACTTTCTCAAATATTTAGGAAAAATTCGAATCATTTTGAAAATTATTCAGCAGCTTTTGAACAGTTTTGAAAATAATAATAATTTGAAAATATTTTTAAAACACTAAAAACAAAACGCGGCTTTTTGAACGCTTCGAAATGAAGTTTTAAGAGAATATTTAACAAAATTTTAAAACATTACATAAGATTTCCAAAATGGTCGAAAATAAATCTCAAAGATTTTAAGACAATTTTACGGATAATCTGAGTCAGTTCAAAAGACATTTAAGAATTTTAAAGTTTTTAATAGATTAAAAATATTTAAAAACTGAAAGATTTCCGAAAATGCATTATTTATTCAATTCCAAGCTTTAAAAGGTCCTAAATATATCGTAATCATAATGTATCCAAAATTTATTTTTCTTGACTGAAAAATATTTTTTGGTTGAAAATACAAGAATTATGTTGAAATTTCGTCTCTTTATTTTGAAAATTCATCTCTTTTGGTAGTAAATTTCATCTTTTTCTATTAGGATTGTAACTTTTTGGTTTAAAACGGAAGTCTTCTTTCGTTGATCAAGTGTTCATCTTTTTGGTGTAACGATATGTCTAAAAAATCTCGCAATCATTGTTGTTGACTACCTGATTGGTTGCATACTGCGTGAATATGACTTTAAGTAGCTATTTTTATATTGTTCTTTTGAATTTTCGAGAATTTTGTAAATCGCGATTTCCAAATGAGTAACTTTAATTCTAAATATTTCTTTGCCAAAGAAGAACAAGAAATTTTAAATCATTCTTTCATAATAAAGGCAAATGTTCTTAACGTTTTAACCTAATTTTTAATTTAGTAAACAAAATGTCCAAATTCTGAATGTTTCAAAACAATTAAGCATTATTGATAAAAGAGAACATTTTCTGAGGGTTTTGAAAGATTTTTGGATTTTTGAACCATTTTTTATTCAAAATTAAAATATTGTTTAGTTTTAATATTAACTATTGTTTTTTTGTCAAGTGTTCATCTTTTTGTTTGCAAAATCATCTTCTAGATTAAGAGTTCAACAGCTTTGTTGAAAATTCACTTGTTGGGTTGAAGATTCATAATTTGAGCTCAAAATTCATCTCTTTGGTTGAAAATTCAACTACTTGATTAAAAGTTGAACTAATTTGCTAAGAAATGTTTTTTTTTTTTATTTTTTTTTGATAACAACATTTTTTATTTTTTCATTTGAAAATTACACTTTGCAACATTATTTTTGTGCTTCAATTAAGTCCAGGCCAATAATCCTACAAGAATCACCTAAAACTGTTTAAAGGCGAGAAAAAATGTCAGACAGTGATTATTTGCATAACATAATCCTAATCTTAATATATGAAAAATAATATGAATAAAAACGTCTATTGTAAAAAATGTGTTTCTTCAAATAGTTTAGATATTTGAAACTTTAGAACGTAAAAGGAAAGTTTTATTACTCGGTCTTCAATGAACGCTTGGCTACAGGTTTGGGCCTGTACCTGTAGCAGGGGGCTTTATGGCCGAGTCTCGAGCCGAGTCTGCATCTGGAAGCCCTAAGCCTCTAACAATAAGCCACTTTGAGTTCTATTTAGCTGCCATAAATTCTTCAGGTTCGGCGAAAAGCTTCTGTTGGACTGAAATTTGTTATTTTCACTCATTTTTGTAATTACTTCAAAACTGCAAATTAAAAAATAATAAACATTTTTTTTTCATAAATCTGTTCTCGACATCCTCAAAAACGCTTCTTGAAAATTTCAAGTTAAAAAATCATACCAAAGGCTCGCTACGAGCCTACAAATATTGTAATTTTGTGCAACTTTCAAGATGTCTCAAATTTTTTTATAACTTTTTTGATGTATTAAAAGTTGACAAAATGCATCTTTACTGAGAAGAGAACAAGTTTATAAAAGGGTATATAAATTGACTTGTAATTTCTTACACAAAATCAAGGAAGTAAAAAAAGTATACGTTTTACGTGTTAAACTCCATAAGACACAAAAATTGATTTACAAAGTACTAAAGATCATTTTATTCCAAAATAAAAAAATATGTATTTATTTGTTTCTACGAAAGAACAATTTCAATCATAAAATGATCTTTAGTACTTTGTAAATCAATTTTTGTGTCTTATGGAGTTTAACACGTAAAACGTATACCTAGTCCCTAGAGCTAAATAGCCTTCTAAGGAACATGATAATATAGGGAATTACAAATTTGTACAAGTACTGATCGGCAGAATACTTGATTAATCTTATAATCTAATCTATGAACTAAATAAAATAAATAAATAGAGTCGACCTCAGAATACGTATCAAATTAGGTATGAGATTAATGCGTAGTAATTAACATTAGGTGATTAATTGGTAGCTCTTGTGCATGTTAAGGTAGAAATAAATGGGGAAAAACTGTGTGTAAAAGAAATACTTTGCAAAAGTTAATGAAAAAAAAGCAAATTCGAAGATGAAATGTTCAAGAACTAAATATGAGAGTTTCCAGTGAATAATTTCAAGAGTTGGGTTAGGAGTATTGTACAAATATTTGAAAAAGAGATTCTTAAAATGATACAAGGAAGGTTCATTTCTAATAACGTATGGTACTTTATTCCATAACCGGGCACCCCTTACTATAAATGATCTTTGAAGCTGACACGTTCTGTGAAAAGGAATCTTAAGGATTGTATGTCTTTTACGAAGCTTCGAATGAGCTGGAAGGTCTCTGCCTACAAATTGGAATAGGTTGAATAGATACTCAGGAGCTTTGTTCTGAAAAAGAGTGTAGAGCAAATTACACCTAATGAATTTTCTTCTCTTGGCAACATTGAGCAGACCAGCCTTAAGTCTGTATGGAGTTATGTGTTCGTATTTAGGCAAATTGTAGATAAGACGGACACAGGCATTTAACGCATACTCAAGCTTTAAATTTAAATCGTCGGTCAAATCATCATATACTAAACAACCGTAGTCAAAATGGGGCAAGATTAAACTCTTAACCGAAAGTATCCGAGTAGAGGCGGGTTAAGAGTCCTTATTCCTATATAGTTGTTGTAGAATTCTGTATGTTTTCCTTGAGATACTCTGTACCTGTTCCTTCCAGGATAAGGTACGGTTATGGAAATATCCCAGATCTTTAACCACTTCCGAAAAAGGGATAGTAAGATTCTCGATACGAAGAGGTGGAAATGATGCCAGTGGTTTAAGCGACGGAGATGAACTAGGTCCAACAACAATTGCCTGAGTTTTGCACGGGTTAAGGGGATTTATCAGCGTTATAAAAAGGAATTCCAGTTTCCGGCCGCACGGTTGAATATTTTGGTCTGATATTTTGCATTCCTCATCTAAATATTGGTCTCTTTTCCTGTGAAGTCTCGATTTTTGGAAAAAATGTTTATATTTGACGTTATAAACAAAGAGAAAAGAACAATAGAAAAAAAATGCAGTGACGCTCAGTACTAGCTGAGTGTGTATTTTCGAGGCCTGAG
>CAKNYM010042977.1:0-58074 GCA_932195095.1 Andricus curvator | reverse complement strand
CGGAAACTGGAATTCCTTTTTATAACGCTGATAAATCCCCTTAAGAGTAAGTCCATTCTTCCAGGCCCAGAGGATAACGCGATCGATATCCTCTTGGACTAGAACAAGTAATCTACTTAATGAAGATATTGGTCCCGATAAGTAGATTTTGAAATCGACAGCATATTTGTGGTATTTGCAATGTTGAAGTTCACTTCCAAGGTCAGAAGTGAACAAATTAGAGAGGAGGGGTGCCAGAATGGAGCCCTGAGGAACTCCACTCTTGACTTTCCACCAGTCAGAAAGCTCACCACTACTATTAATAATTCTGTGAGACTGATTATTAAAATAGGATTCAACCCACTTGATAACAGAGTTTGACAAGTTAAAGGATTTTAACTTTTGTAGGAGTAACTTATGATTGACCATATCAAAAGCCTTCGAAAAATCAAACAGAACAACAATCGTGATCTCCCTATTATCCCTTGCTATCTTAGATAATTCGAGAAATTTAGAAAGTTGCAGGTGAACAATTTTTTCAAGTGGTTTAGACAGTGCACATAAAATAGAAATTGGCCGGAAGTCATTCCGGGAAGTAGGTTTAGAAATTTTAGGAATTGGGCATATAAGGTAAATGTGCCAGTCTTCGTCAATGCATGGGTTGTCGGCAGATGGCGAAAAAAATAAAATAAAAATCAATAAAAATAAAATAGTTCTGAAATATTCTTAAACGCTGATGCCGATCACTCGCACATTGAAGTGCCGATAACTGCAGTAGCCAGGTTTCTGACTTGCCGATAACCCATGCATTCTCGTATTTATAACTTAAAAACTTCTTATAATATTCATTCTAATGGGATATGTTGCAAGTAATAAGTACATTTTATTTCTAAAGGTCCGATTTTGTTCGATGAAACCCATTTCTTATGTTTTAAATATGTTTACTATACTTTTTCAAGCATTTGAAGTCTGAAATTCGCCTTAAGCTTCCGATAACTGGCACACTTACCTTAACAGCCTTTTTCCAGATATCTGGGAACTTACCGACCTGAAGGGAAGCATTATAGATATGCAATAGAATAGGAAAGATAATTGGAAGGGCAAGTTTAATCATTTTTATTGATATTCCATCAGTTCCAATGGCATTCGATTTGAGTTAAAGTGTTTTTTCCAAAAGTATTTCAGGTGTGATGTCATCGAAAAAGAAGTCAGAGTCATTAAATGTTGAATTAAGAGGGGTAGTGTAAGATGATGATGATAAGTCTGGAACTAGGAATGTAAAAAAAGTCTAAAAGGTCGTCAGGCGGAAAATTACTATCTATAGATTCATTCTTGGGCGGGATTAGGTGTAAACGCCTAAGGAGATGCCAAATGTCCTCTTTTTGGTCTCCATGTGCAATCTCATTATGATTCTATTGATTGAACGCATCTCTAATCTTAGTTTGAACTAGGTTCCTTAGTTTACGAAATTGAGCTTGTATTATACTGCTTTTTGTATATATTTTTATATATTTTATATATCTATATATTTAAAAAAGGGTTAAACAACCACCGCAGGATCCCACTGAGAGCAACTGCCATCTAAAAAATGACACTGGCTCCCAGTAGAACCGCGGTTTATCACACTTATGGCCGCGTCTCACAACCGTGAGATGGGTGGTCACAGGGCACGATGAAATCACAACGACAGACCGGCGAAACCGTCGTGTGTCTTGAGGACACGAAGCGACCCAAGGATGACAGCTTTCTGCATCTATCACGCAAGTGCCTTGGCATATTTTTGGCACGCGGGTATAGCTTTAAGGTTACAAACCAGTGATAGTTTCGCACCTCCGAGAGCTACAGTCGTTCGCAGCTCTCTTTTAAGGTCTTGATATCTCTCCTCCTTTTCTTTCTCCTTGACAGTGATGTTGTATTCGGACGGAGCCGAGACTTCGATCACGAATATAGTTCGTCTCTCGAAGTCTTGGAGAACGATGTCAGGCCTCGAGTGTGCAACGGAGACTGCTGTCCGATAATCGTTGTTCCAGAAAATTTGGCACTTCTCGTTTTGGACAATTGACTCTATCTCCCTTGGAGCGTTCGGCAGGGCAGGGTCACGACCAACACTGTAAGAGTGACAAAGATAGTAATAAAGCACTCTTAGGGCCGCATTATGTCTATAGATATACGTCGTTCCTGCGTGGGTCGGACACCCCGATAGTATGCGTTCTAGGTACTCAGTGTGTGCATGACACGCTCTGCACCTATCACTGGGAACTTCTTGACATAAAATGCGGTCACAGTATGCTAAGGCGGAAATGACACCGTCCTGGCATGCGAAAATAAAACCCTGTGTACCTGAATTAAGCTCTGATGCTCTGAGGAAAGCAAAAGTTTGCTCCTTCGACAAGGACTGTTTTTCTACATTTCTGTGAAAGTTTCCGTGCATTTTCTTGTCGAGTAGCTGTTGGTGAAATTTTTCAACCTCTGCTTTCTTCACTTCGGCTTTTAGAAGTGAAGCATCTAGATGGAGTAATGCACTTTCCTCACTTCTGATGTTAAAATTCAGGCCAAGAGTCTCGGCCGCTTGCTCCGCGGCTTTGTAAAGGAACGCTCCTTCGCCAATCATCTCGTGGTTACTCACCATTTTTAGGAGAGGCTCTCTGCCATTCGCAACGATTTAAGCTGTACTTAGAACAATTCGGTTATGGAGACACTGAAGATTCAGAAGTCCGCGTCCGCCTTGACGGCGTGAAATTTATAATCGCGGAACTGACGAATTAATATGCAAGCTTTTATGCATATGCATGATCTTACGTGTGGCGATATCAAGGACCTCAAGCTCGTTCTTCGTCCATTGAACCACCCCAAACGAGTAGAGTCAAACCAGGACGGCAATCATGTTAGTCGCAGATACCTTGTTCAACGCCGACAGATTGGAAGACCAAACCTGTCGAAAAAGATGCTTGTGTCTGCTTCGGAGAGACTCCTTTACTAATGTTATGTCCTGAATGCGGCTTTGAGGCACGCCCAGGTATGTATAGGTCTCTCCAGTAATAAGATGTCTAGTACCACTTATATCCACAAGCTCAGGGTCCTTGGGAACGCTAGTAATCTTTTCTTTCTTCAGATTGATTTTGGCATACTTGTCCAAACCAAAGTCCATCCCAATCTCTTCTGTGTACTTTTTGAAGATATCTATAGTAGTTTGAAGCTTGCTTTTACCAGAGGCATATATCTTTAGGTCATCCTTATAAAATACATGCGTGACCTTATTTATACTCACGCTGATTAGTGTCGCCACAAAGGTATCCAGAAGAATTTCGTAGTGCGAGACATAGAGGCAGAAGTGTGATGCAAAAAAGCAAAGGGCTCATGGTATCACCCTGAAAGACGCCCCTCTGGAAGGTGACGTTGTTCGTTGTCACACGATAATTTCTAGATGAGATAGTAAATCTAGTTTTTCAAAGAGGCATCAATCTCTCTATGCATCTCACTATGTGTGGATGCACCTTCAAGCTTTCCAACAGACAGATGATAAGTCTATAAGAGGCTGAATCGAAAGCTTTCCGGTAGTCAATCCAGGCCATTGACAGGACGCGCTGATGGGCTGCAGCGTCTTTATAAACACACCTGTCAATTAGCAGGTTCTTTCGACAGCCTGCTACACCTTTTTTCGAGCCATATGGGTCGTACATCTCTCGCCACACAGGCTCAATTCGTCGAAAAATCTTGTTGTTTAGGACAGCTGTAAATATCTTATACAGTGTGTTCGAAGAAGTTATGGGCCTGTAATTCTCTGGGTTGGATAAGTTGCCTGTTTTTCATCAGGAGTATAGTGCGTCCTAACACCAGTCCCTGCGGAATAGGCGTCTCCGACTTTAAATATAAGGTGAATATGCGGGCCAAATGTTGGTGTGTAAAAGTGAACTTCTTCCACCAGAAGTTCTTGATGCCATCTGGCCCTGCAGTGGAAAAGTTCTTCATGCAATATGCTGCTTGATTGTCAGCAGCTTTGACTTGTTCAGTGTGTGACTGAAGATCCTTAGTTCTTGGGCGAACTTTCGAACCCTTTCCGTTAACGGTCTACCAGATGTTATGTAGTAAATCACACACTGAATACGGGACGCATTCTGTCTTGCCCATCCAATCTTCTTGTTTAGTTGATGCAAGCGTCTTTTGGTCTTTTGATCCATCGTCGGTTTTAGTATTCGATTTGAATAAGGCAATGCTCTCGCAGTACCATAAACTGGATAATGGGGCTAAGAAGGAACCTGCATGTCAATATTCCACCTTATCCTGAAATCGCTATCATCTCTCAGAAAGTGTATGCTTTGTGCGGTTGGTCCTAATGTCGCTTCCTCATCTTCGTCTGCAGCCTGTTTAAGCAGCGGTTGGGGAAGCGCTACACGTACATACCCATTTTTCAATAGGCAGACACGTTGATTGCGCAAAGACTGATGCGAAATGTGCTGAAGCTCTGGGTGTTTCTGGCACCACAGAGTTTGCATACGCGCCATAAAGACTCTGTGATCAGGGATAATGCTGGCATCGTAGCAGTCTAGCAAGTCATCCTTGAGTTGATTCGTCCACTCAATGTGGACATTTCGCCAGTTCGTTGTCGTGTTTCCATCTAAATTATTTTCAGCACCTCGAACTCTAGGGTGATCGGCACTGTTTGCTGACCGATTGTCAGGTGCTCTACGCGTGCGATCGTTTCGAACCGCATCTACAACTTTCTGGTGGTTTTGTGTTGTTATTGTTATTCCCACTTGTAGCTAGGAAAAGTGTTGGTCCATGCTTGTAGAGCCCCGGATGCAAGGATAAGGCTGCATACTCTGAGTGGTCGCCCGGTATCCCAAAGTAATATATTGATATATATATATATATATATATATATATATATGTTTTTATGTGTATGTTTACTACTAAGGCCTTTCCTTAGTGATATCTTGGTTAACAGTGATATCTTGATACAGTGATATCTTGGTTAACAGTGGCAATATTTCTGATTCTGTTCAGGTCTACCATGCAACAGCATGGGCTAGCATACTGGGACGTGCCATTCCCAACTAGTTCTGGAGTATGTTTTGAACGGATGAAAAGGATGTTTCGACAAGCGATCGTCTGGAAGGTCACCACATTTCTGGATGTACATCTTCACTCGGAATTTCTGCAAAACTTAACCCAAAGACTGGACCAGATGACATCACAATGCCCGATTCAGATGAAGACACTCTGTACGGAGGATTTGGAGGTTCCACAAATAAGGAGCAAATCTACTCACGTAAAACATCTGCAACAGACTATATTCAAACAAATGGAAGAATTAAACCTTCAGTTTCAAGACCCTATTCAAGAGATCTTGCTAATTGGGATTCGAAAACGACGCCCATCAACTCTGTTCAACGGGATGATAGGAGAAATCTTACATCCCATAGCAGGATTGATGAACAATGCCCAGCCTCAGCAAATTGATGAGGAAATTCAGCATCTGAATGCTAATCAACGAAACTTAACTCACCTTTTATGACAACAAACTCACATCGTTAGAGCAGAAATAGAGAAGCTTCACGTCAATATGATCAACGCAATTGACACTTAGATAGAATATCAACAGATATCCCAGATAACAATGTGAAACGCATATGCGACTCACAGTGCACGCACGCATTCGGATTAATCCGCACGCGTGCGTTCACCACGGATGACAGATGCGTCCTCATATGAGACGCATATCGCTCGCACGGGTGATGGTCGTACGTGTGCGTGTGAAATGCGATCATCGTGCGACTGTACCCTGAATCCTAAAATACTATTTATATATTCAAATATCTATGTCAAATAAATAAATTGTTATTTTGGATTTACAACCAAAACCAAATTATAGTTTTCAACCATAATTTTTCCACTTCACCCGATGGAAAATCACACAATTTTGAAGGTTATATATTTAGCGTCGTATAAAGGGTGCAAAGCGTGGTATAAACATAGTATATTCAGGCCATCTGACTAAATGTGATTCTACACTGTCCGAGTTATTCTAAGTTATTTAAAATATTATCTTTCTATAACATTGATAGTGAGCACGATTATAATGGCACGATAATATAAGAAAAAATAAGGTTATGTAAAACGCAGAAAACTATAAACAAAGCGGTAAACGCGGGCTGATGGTGGGAGACTCCGGAAGACAGAGCGGGGAGACTACGTGGGCGCGCGACGGCCATCATCATTTCAAAGATATCATTTTCAACAACTGAGCGCGCTTTTTAAACTTCTTATCTCAACGTGAAAGAATTAACATCATTATAAAATTGATTAAAATTCATTAGAAAATTGAAGATCTATCAAAGTATTAAAAAAAGAAGTACTCAAAATTAGGAAAATTCGATTAAACATTCAAGTTGGATTTCTGCAAATACTTGAACAAATTTCTAAACAGAAATTCTAAATTTTATGCAATTAAAATTACAAATTGCAGTTATAAAAAATAAAAAGTATTTCATGGGCTATTTGAAATTAAAATTCAAAATTATAATTTTACCAACATTCTCATTTTAAAAAAACTCATTTAAAATTCAAATTGGGAATTTTCAAAATATTATTTGAATACAAAATAAACATTTTTGATTAATTGGAATTTTTTAGATATCCCAATAAAGTTTAAATTTAAGTTTTTAAATAAATAAAGAACGTCGAAGATATTAAAATAGTACAGGCATGCGTTTTTGGCAGCCTATTCTCATGGAGCAAACTTTCAGAGTTCAACATATTTTTTCTAACCAGATAACTACGATTGACTTAGTCGTTTTCTTGCCTCGAAATTTTGTTTTTGTCGAAGTTAATTTTCCAGCTAAAGAAAAGTAGGAAAGAAATTTTCTTTTTAATTTGGAAAAAATATTATAAATATATATAAGAAAAAGTTAGAAAAAGTATTTGGAAATTTTTCACATTTTGTTCCATGGAAAGGCGGACCAATAATTTTTATTATTTTCTTCATATGATACAATTTGGAATATTTCAATTTTGATAAATAAACAATATCTAAGATCTAATTAGATCATTATTATGGAATTATTTATTATCTACAGGATGAACGCACACATGCGTCGCAGCAGGCTGTCATACGCAGTCATACGTGAAGTACGTCGTGATGGCGATATGAGACGCATTACGCACGCACTCTACCTACCCATCACAGCATTGCGACAGGTGATGGCGACATGCGTGCGTTATGACTCGCACAGCGTGCCTCGCACGCATGCGTGTACTGTGCGTCGCACGATTGTTATCTGGGATGCTGATCAAGAACCTGAATTCGATGGAAACTGGATTAGATGACTACATTCGATCTGCGAATCAGCTATTGAACTCCATTCATTCAGCTCGGCAAGGAAAATTACACACTATGGTACTTATATCCGAACAGTTAAAGCCGATTCTAAAAGACACACAGGACTATGCTCCCAAGGTCATGTTTCCGCTACCTTGACCATCAATTAGCCTGGATAATCTCATCCAGATTGCTACGACCACAATATAAACCAGTGGAGGTAATTTAAAAATTACTCGCGATATTCCTCTTTTGGACAAAAACGAATACTTATTGTACCAAATTCATCCCGTACCGGTGCTTCAATCCATTCTGGAAAACGAAACTGGAAGAGCCTATATCCAACCTAGGACCGAGTACATCGCGTCAGAAGAAACCAAAAGAACCTACCTGCTATTAACGAAGAAAGATTTTGAATACTGCTTGGACTTCAAAAATTACTTCTTGTGCAAGTGATTACAACCCATCTACGAATCTGTCTTACACAAAATTTGTGAAAGCGAATTATTGTTGCGGCCATCACTTGAAGTCATGCAAAAATGCAATATGCAATTATACCTTCACCCAGTGCCCTATTGGAAAATAATTAAGACCTTAAGAGGATGGATTTATTCGCTATCTGGCGGTACTACGGCTGAAATAGTTCGTCAAGGACATCAACCAGAATACATCAAGCTCCAAGCATCGGGATTGCTACGAGTATTTAACCGGGGGCATAGTACAAATGGAATTTCTAATGCTACTCGGCATTTCCATACAAAACGATCCAATGGAATTTACTTACGAAGCTCCGTTACATTTGGAACTGGGAAAGATATCACCTATACTAAAACAACATCAACAAAAATTAACGTTTTTACTGAAACCAGTGAATTTAAAAACAAAACAAAACCTGGAATTGAGAGCTGACCAATCCTTAGATGAAATTGAAAAACAATTGATTACTCTCCAAGATAATGAAAAGAACCGAGAACATCATAAAATTCTGGTTCATGGATCATATGCAGGAATGGGATCCTTAGCACTAGGCGAAATAATGAAGTATGAAGTGGCCCACGCCAACGTCGATGTGCACCAATCCCAAACTCGAGGCTCGCCTTCCACGCTGCAGTTACCCTCTCAGACGGTTCCAGTGCAGCTGAACACCCCTATCCTACTACCGATCCAGAAACTCCAGCTTATGTGAATAGTCCCAAAGTTTAGTGCAGTGTAGAATCTGTGTGTAGGGCTTCGTGAGGCACAAGTCATTTAAAATTTTTGACGAAACAAAATTATTCCATTGATTTTTTTAATGGTTATGAAGGCTTTAGTTATCAACACAATTTTACTTTATGAAGTCGCGACCCGAGCAGGGTCAGGTCAGAGACAGGTTTTAGGATTTGGATGCTCGAGAACGGCTTTAGTCAATAAGAAGACAAAAGGTACATTATTAGAGGTTTATTCAACCAACTTACAAGGCTGGAGACTGCTGACAGTCTCTTCTCTCCAAAGCTGGAGCCGGGCGGAGAAACCAAGAACGGGCGAGCCATGGGGATTGAATCCAGGCGAGGAATCTAAGGTTCTGGAGAGCAGCTATTGGTGTTGCATTGAAAATGAAGCCGTTGAAGATGATGTGGCGCCGTTTTGGATACACACACGGGGTTTTGGATCTCAAATGAGGTATTAACCGGGTTACGGTGCAGGTAGCACAAGACTGGGTGCTCGGTGCCGAGATTTGGGTATTAAAACCTGGTGTGGGGCATCTCCCCACTCCTAGGCTTAGGCCCGCAGGACCGTCAAACGGCGGGGTGCTTATAACTACGTTATAACCCCCCCCTGCTTCATTTTTCTAGATTTCCTTCTACGAATCAGTCAAGGATTCTTCTGATTTTTCCGATTCTTTTTAATTCTTTTTAACTTATTTAGCTTTTCTCCTCTTCATTTCTTTTGCCTCCCATTCCTGTGCTTGTAATTCTTTCTCTCTTCCTATTTTTTCGGCTCGTTCTTTCCATTTCTGTTCTTCAGCACAAAATTTGTTTCTATGTTTTAATTGTCTTAAAAATTCCTCTTTTTCTTTCTCGTTCTGCTGCATGACTTTTCTTTTTAACTGATCTTCTAATTTTTTAATCACTTCTTTTCTTTGTTTTCCCATTATTGACGTTTGTTCCTTTTCTTTCCACTCTTGCATGCCTTACCAATTCTCTAAGTTAATTAAACCTGCCTTTAAACGCTCGATGTAAACTTTTTCTTGTACCTTTTCGTGATTCTTTCTGTTCTCTTTTCGTGCTTGTACGTTTTCGAGCGGCTGCTTTTCTTCTCTAGCTATTCTTTCCTGCTTCACGATTTCCCTGTCCCTAATTGTTTGGGTTAGGAGAGCAAGGAGCTGTTGCAGAAATAAATTGTTTATCTTCAGTAATATAAAGGTTCAAATTTATTGTATTAAACACTTTAAGCCACACTGCGTTGACGTCTCGGTAGTACAAGTCTCGTTTTCTCTTATTTCACAAAGTTCCAATATCAATGCAGGCGCGTGTGTGAAGCTTTTCCTACTTGCTTGGACGAGAGCCGCAGAGCGAATGCCGCTCGAGCTCACCTCTCCGTCCGACCAAGCGTCCCTTTTTTCCTCTCTCCCCCCGCAAGATGTATGCCACTCACCTCACGTGGGGGCGAAAGTCCGAACGCTCGGGGCCCGGCGCAACGAAGCAACCTTTTTTTTCTTCCTTTTTTTTACTCCTCCACGCCCCCGTACTCTCTCTGTCATCCGTGGGTGTCGCCTCGAGAGCCCTTGGATCTCGTGCTCAGTGTTGATCCTCACGGTCATATGATGCGGGATCCAAATCTGGCATCGGAGGGGCTGCCAACCCCTCCGACCCGTTCCGGTTGGCAGTGCGTATTCTCATCAGACTCCGCACTCCACTTTTACAGAGAGACGGGAAGCGGAGGCGCCACCCCTTTTCCTTGACCACCACTTTTCTTTCTACCTCCTTGATTTTTTCTCCTCACAATTCTCTTGTACCTTTCTGCCCTTGCCTCTCTCTCTCTCGCACACACACACACACACGCACATACACACGCATACACACCCTTTTAATTTCACTCCGAAGATCATACAAGTGTATACACGTATGGGGACTCAGGAAACCCATATAATTCGTAGATTAGACAGGTCAAACCTTAAATCTGAAGAACGGAAAATCGATATACCTCTCACACAAAAACCGTTCACACCAACAACAATTTATCAATAAACAAATCTCTTGCCCCTTTCAAATCTCCATGAAGCGACCCAACACGTCACATACACAAACCATCCGAACCGCCACTGATGGGTAAAATATTGTGTGATAAATTCAATCCTTCTTAAGCCTTGAGAAAAATATAATAGAAAAAAAAAAGAAAATAACGAAATTATACACGGCAGTGACCCCAACATCTCAGTCAACCGTAACACTAATCTTTTTCAACGCCCTATTCATCTCTTTGTCTACTTCCGCTTTTTTACGTCCTTATATTTCCTTTAGTCTTTCCTTTTTTTCTTCTGGGCTTTCATTAAGCGGGGGTTGTAGCAAGACCACCCACCTCTTGCAGGTATGTCTCAAAAGGTCTTCACTTGGAAGTGCAAGGAGGCAATCTTTGCATTTCAAAATCAGTCTTGGGTCCATTTTTCTGTAAATAAATGTTTTTTCTTGTTTTTGTAAATGTACGTATGTTGAAGAATGTTTACCTGTATTCAACGCACATTGTAAATCATCTAAATTTTCGTCCCATAATTTATGATCTTTCTCTAAATACGCTTTTATTGCCGTTTTAATTGATCCGTTCCATCTTTCAGTTGGATTTGCTTGTGCATGATATTTAGAGGTTTCTGAATGTCGTATTCCAAATGTTTTGGTTAAGTTAATTATTGATTCATTTATGTATTTTTTACCCTTGTCTATGAGTAAAATTCTAGGTGTTCCCTATTTTGAAAATATACGTTTATGAAATTCTTTTTCAATTGTCGATGCTAGTTTATTTTTCACTGGAATTATTTCTACCCATTTAGTAAACATATCAACGGTCGGGTCTAGTGATGGGCGCTGCTCGGTATTTCACAGTCATGACCAATCCTGACCGGTCATGACGGTAAATGTTGGTAAAGCGCGGTCAGACCCAAATATTTCCACCAGAGAAGGTTTTTTTATAGAGAAAAGTGATTTAGTTGTTAGGACATACCCTATACTAAACTTGTAGAAAAAGTTTTTCGGTTCTAAATGTTCGAGTTATTCTCAAAGTAATAAAAATTCCAAAAAGCTGAGCATAGCAGACGACATTTTTGACAGTTTCGCGCGAGTTTCGAGGAGAATTTGAAAATGACACTTTACAAATTTACAAATTACATTGAAAATCTGTTGCATTTACTAAGCAATATTTTTAAAATAATATTTAGTAGTATGCTAAGTTATTTTGAATATTATTTCAATAAATATGACACTTAAATATTAAGTTAAGTACTTTGTATCGTATAGGTTATATTCCCTAAATGAAAATATTGTTTTTTTTTGTCTCTAAATAAAATAACATTGATATCTAATTATTATGAATTTTAGATTTATGAGTAATTTGTGTAAATAATGTATTATTTGTTATTATTTATATGTGACGAAATTCAATAAGGCAATTATTATAATTAAAAATGGTAACAATGACAATACAAATAATAACAAATAATACATTATTTACACAAATTACTCATAACTCTAAGTTCATAATAATTAGTTATCAATTTTATGTTATTTAAAGACAAAAAAGCAGTATTTTCATTCAGGGAATATAACCTATACGATACACAGTACTTAACCTAATGTATAAGTGTCATATTCATTGAAATGATATTCAAAATAACTTAGCACACTACTAAATATTATTTTAAAAATATTACATAATAAATGCAACAGATATTCAATGTAATTTGTCAATTTGTAAAGTGTCATTTTCAAATTCCCCTCGAAACTTGCGCGAAACTGTCAAAAGTGTCGTCTGCTATGCTCAGCTTTTTCGCATTTTTATAACTTTGAGAATAACTGGAATATTTAGAACCGAAAAACTTTTGGTACAAGTTTAGCATAGGGGATGTTCTAACAACTAAAACACTTTTTTCTATAAAAAAAACTATCCTGTTGGAGATATTTGGGTCTGACCGCGTTTTACCAACTTTTACCGTCATGACCGGACATTACCGGTCAGGTCAGGTATTACCACAGTCAGGCCGAGCAGTACCCATCACTAGTCGGGTCTATAGAAATATAATCGATTGTCTCGCATTCTCCAGTTTGGATTTTCTTCTGACTCATTTTTGACATGTGACATTTTAATTTTATACCAATTTTTTTCAATTTCTTTGAAATATTTTTCCTCAGTTTCTACTTACTACCTAAAATACTTGAAACTTTTATTTCGTTTTCATTCGCCCGTGATAACGCATCTGGGACATGGTTTAAACTTCCTTTTCTATAAAAAATCTCGTGATCGTACTCTAATAATTCTAAAGCCCATCTTGATAATCTACCTGTTGGATTTTTTAAATTATGTAGCCATTTTAAGACAATGCGGCCCGTTATTACTTTAAAAGAATAGCCCTCTAAATATGGCCTAAACTGTCTAATTTCCCAGACTACAGCTAAACACACTTTTTCTGAGGCTGAGTATTTACGTTCTGCGCCATTTAAACCTCTACATGCAAACGCTATTACGAAATTTTCGCCGTTTATATTTTGCGTTAATACGGCTCCTAAACCTGTATCGCTGGCATCGGTTTCAAGTTGAAATTGACTTCTAAAATCAAGGCATGCAAAAATTGGTGTTGTTGTAAGTGTTTAATAGTCGTGAATACCTAGTCCTGTTTGTCAGTCCATTCCCACTTTAGTTCCTTCTTTAATAGCTCTTGCAGGGGTTTTATAATTTCTGCAAATTTTGGAATAAATTTCCTATACCATAATGCCATCCCTATTAATCTTTGTATTTGTTTGACCGTTTTTGGTCTTGGAAAATCTAAAACAGGTTTGATTTTTTCTTCATCTACCTGTAACCCTTTTTCATTTACTTTAATCCTAAATTTTATTTTATTTCGGAACAACCAAACTCACATTTGTCTAAACCTAATGCTAAACCTGTATTTTTAATTTTATCCAAAATGATTTCTAAATATTTCAAAGGTTCTTCGATATTTTTTGAAACTATAATAATGTCATCGAGGTAGAAAAATACGTATGGTTCTAATTCTGGTGTGATTATTCTGCCCATCAGGCGATAGAATATATAGACTATAAACGCTGTTATTGGTTTAGATTTCTCGTCCAACGGTATCTGATGATGTGCTGAACGAAGATCTATTTTTGACATGTATTTTGGTGATTCTAATGTATCTAATATTTGTGACATTATAGGAATTGAGTATAAATCTTTTACAGTTATTTTAGTAACTTTCCTAAAATCCAAACAAAATCTGTATTTACCATTAGGCTTTTTCATCATTACTATACGGTTCGACCAATCACTATTAGATGGTTCTATTATTTTTCCTTCTAAAATTCTATCTACTTCTTCATACATAAATTCTCTTATTTTGGGTGACACAGAATAATAACTTTGTTTAATTGGTTCATGACCCTGGACATCTATTTTAAGGCTAGTTAAGTGTGTCGGTTTTAATTCTGTTCCCTGATCTTTTACTTTTCTTTTAATCAAGTATTCTAATTGCAGTTGTTGTGATTAATTTAATTATACTATGCCATTAGAAATTTCTTTGCAAAATTCTAAATTTTTCTTTATTTCTATTTTTACGCGTGTAATATTATTATTCATTACCGCATTTTTTTTAATTATACCAATGACTTTTTCTGATCGCAAATAATTTTTCTATTACCGAATCATTTTTTTCCTCTGTTTTATCGATAATTTTCTCCAATTTAGAATCCTTCTTATCTTTATCGCATTTTAATGGACCTTTAAATTCTTTTTCTAATTGTCTATCTTTATTTTTCGTATTTAAATTCGTGTTTATTTTAGTCTTGCTCTCTATTTTATTTCTATCCTTGTTGGTTTTCTTACCTTCCCTCTCTTTATTTCGACTAGCCTGCTTATGTAATCTCTCAACGTCTACGCTGGCTCGTGACAGTGTTGTCGTTCGCATTGCAGGATTTAAGGTGTGGGGCACAATGCCTCCGTACACTCTGTGCCAGCTGGGATGCTGGCGGGCTTGAGTTTAGAGCATTACCTGTAAGGAGGACTTGGGGTGGGGTGTATGGCGAAACGGAAAAAGAGACTTTGCACGGTAGCAAATCTGTCTCTTTCTCTTGCATGTGGTTTCGCAAGCTAATCTTCGATCCGAATTTTGATTTATTTTCCTCGCTCTTCCTATTCATATTTTTCTTGGTATCTTTCATTACGGGCCCTGCATTTTAATTACATAAATTCGCTTGTATCGCATACTTTATGTTTGGTAATTCTGGTAACCATTAAATCTTCTTCTCGTCATCCATTTTTAAACCCTAATCTTTCTATCATATCGGCACCTATAATTCCTATCGATCTTAAGTCTGGTACGAGCCTGAATAACAAGTATTTTTCCCTATGAGCTATTTCGATTGGTATCAATACATGACCTATTATTTTTAATTTTTGGGTATTTGCGACCATCAATGTATTTTTTATCGGTTTTTTGACTTCATAATATAAATTTTTTATTGTTCGGCTATTTTTCGCCTTCAATAGTCACCGTTTGCGTTTCCCTGATCTATAGTATAACAGCAATCACGTTGAAAATCCCCTTTTTTCCGCAATTATAGCATGTTAAGGGTTTCTGTGATCTTTAATTTGAATTTTTATAACAAAAGTTTGGATCTGGGGTATCCTGAGTTCTTGGATCCCCTTCAGCTCCCTTTTGTCTGTCTCTCTCTCTCTCTAATCTGTTTATTTCTGTCGGTATTTTAATTTTGATTTCCTGACTTGTTATCTTTATTCTCGCCAAATTGATTACTTTCTTCCGCATTATACATATAAAAGCGCTAGTATTTGCGGAGAATTTTTAATTTATTGTCGTGTCTACGTGTTTCCTAACAGGTGACTAATTGCATTCAATAACTGGCCCGCCGGCTGGTTGAAATTGTTGTCTTTTTTGTTCATTTTGTTATCTTGGTTTAAATTTTTTTTGTTGGTTTTGATTTTCGATTTTATTGTTATTGTGATTTTAATCATTTCCTTTATCTTTTTTAATTTTATCATTTTTAATATCATATTTATCTATAATGCTTAATTGTTGTCCTCTAATTTTAGATTTTGCTAATTCTGTTTCCCATTCACGTCCTAAAATTTATAATTCTGAAAAATTTGAAAAAGCATTTCTCGCAATGTAAACTTTATATTCGATTCTTAAATTCTCATATGTTTTTCTCAATTGCTATCCTAGGCTTGGTCGTGGCAATAATTGTCGAATAATTGTTTAATTTCTGTCACGAACGCATGAATATCTTGATCTTTTTTCTGATTACAAAATATAATTAAATTTCTTATTATTTCTTAATATATTTCATTAAAATACGCTTCTGTAAAATACTCGATAAATTGGTCAAAATTTCGCCAATTATCTCTATTATCCTGGTACCAACTTAACGCTTCATCTTCAAAGACTGCGTATAAATTTTCTAAAATATCTACTTCATTGGTTTTATATCCTCTTTTGAATCTAATCAAACTATTCAAAAAATAACTGGGACTATTTTTCGTATTATTTTTTAATTTAATTAGTCAGTTTGACATTATTTGAAATGGGGTCTGTATCGTTCCAAAAGAAAAAAAAATCGGTTGAGGTTGCGTTTAAAATGCTATTGATCTTTTCTTTTAATTTCGCAACTTCCTTTGAAAGCTTATTTATTCTATTCTTATCACTTTTATTTTCTTCGCAATTAACTAATTCTTGTGTACCGTTCCAAAATCCAGTGTTTCTTTCTAAAAATGTAGCAATATTGAATGTTCTATTATCGATTTTCTCGTTTTCTTTTTCCTGTCTTTCTATCTCTTTTCGTAATCTATCGCGCCCTACTCTGGCTTTCTCTGCTCTTTCTCTATACATATATTCTATCTCTTTCCTTTCTAAGAGTTTCTCCTCTTTCTGAATTACTTAATTCTAAACGTTTTTTGTTTCTTTCTAACCTTCCGAGTTCTTTTCTCTTTGCCTCGATTTTATTATCTATCTTATTTCTAATTCTCGATTTTCAAAGGTGACACTATGCTTGTTTTCTATTCTCCAATTACCTAGTGAATTCTCGGTATTGGGAGACAGTAAGCCAATCGCTTGTATGTGTGGGGTATGGTCTTGTCTGTGTGTGTTTGGCCTACTTGCCGTTGTACCTTCTGTATGCATTTGTGTTTGTATTTTCGTTCTAGAGATTGTACCTGTCGCTTGGCTTGGCTGTACCGCCCCCCATTCTAATTATCTCCTAACCGTTACTGTTTCGGAATTTCTCTTTATTTCCTCCTTACTATTTTCATTTTAAGTTATCTTTGCTTGTGCAGTCTCTTCCTTAATTATTATTTCTGGAGTTATATTGTTCTCCCTATTCTAACCATTTCTTCCGGGTTTGCCTCTTTCGCAATATCTTTTTCTCTCGATCTGAGATTGATTAGGTTTTTTCGTATTCTGTTATAATCTTATCTATCCACGGCTTAGCTCATGGGTTTCGTTTGCCTAATTGAAAACCGGCACGTTCACTAAGGTGAGCGTCTCAGTTTTTACTACTGGGGTATGCGCGTGGCCTGAACACGTAGTGGAAGTATCCACTGAGGGCGGAAAAGCGTGGGAATTTTTGGCGCACCTTACTTTGTTTTGCTTCCGCGCGCCAATTTTGTTTGGCCTAACGCTGCTTTGTTTTTCCTATCTTCCGTAATTTTCTTCCTATTTTGTTTCAGGTTTTTTCTTTTAATTGTACTATTGTTCAGGCTCCTAATTTTCTTTATTATTAGTTTTAAGACCCTTCACTTATCTAATCCTGCTACGAGGAGTACAGATAAGACGTTTTTTCTCAGGGTAGTTTTTTATTTTATTAGAGCTGGCAGGGCTCGCGAGCACGCGGAGTATACCAACTATTTTAACGGATATATACATACAGCCTACCCGCACTTTTTCGAACTAAAATACATTTCTATCCGCATTTGTTTCTAAAATCAATTTTCAATTGCATCAAAAATTTCCATAAAACAATTCACAAAAATAAACCCCGTATCAAAATTTTAATTCAAAATCCTCCTCAATAGCACACATGCATCCAATCATTTTACTTTTTTCATCATTTTATGATTTGCGTTCTCGACTTTGGAGGGGAATGAAGGAATCGTGGGATTTTTGATCGGGCGATAAATTTGTGAGGGAACGCGCAAATTGAAGGATAGGTTTAAGGATTTGGACGCTCGAGAACGGGTTTAGTCAATAAGAAGACAAAAGGTACATTATTAGAGGTTTACTCAACCAACTTACAAGGTTGGAGACTCCTGAAAGTCTTTTCTCTCCAAAGACCGAGCCGGGCGGCAGAGCCAAGAACGGGCGAGCGTTGGGGGTTGAATCCGGGAAATAAAGCCAAGATTCTGGAGATCAGCTATTGGTGCACGAAAAAAATTCATCCATGGAAAAGTCACGAACTTGTAGCTAGGTCTCGGATACGGAATAAAAAAATGAAACATTAAATCCTTATTTCTATAAGAAATGTATGGATAAATTTCGAAGTTTTTTACGAACAGTTCGAATGCCCTACGAACAGTTCCTGAAATTTTCAGACTTAACCCTTTAGCGGCCACTGTTGCAGGTGATTAACGTTCACTATTTTCATTTGTCTTGATTTTCATGTAACAGGCTTAGAATTATTAAAAATAAATACCTGGATTAGATCAATGTGAATAATTCCGCATCTCGTAAGGTGGCTATAAGTTATCGTATGCTGAATAGACACCAAGAAAATGATAAAAATTAAAAAAAAAAATTTATTTCAAAAATCGATCAGAAAATGACAACACTTTATTCCTGAATTTTTTTCAGAATTCTTATTCAACGGGATCTAGGCTTGGCCGTTAAAAGGTTAAATATAAAAAGGAAAAATTTTATTTTTGCGATTTAATTTATAATTATTTATAAATTAGCAAACTCAGAGGATTCGAACGATCGAAGACTGCTGACTCACTAGTTTCTAAACAGTAACCAAGAGTGCGTAAACACGCGCAGCCATCGACGCCAAACAATATAGGTTTTATAAAACTTCTAGCCACTCGTCAGACGAACTCGAACCACACATACGCGCGCAAACACGCAACGCGCGTGTGGGCGACCGTGTATGCGGACCACGTGCAGGCGAATCTTCTTACCAGTTCCCAGATTTGTCGAACAAGCTCGTTAGTGCTCTGAGAATCTTTTCCCAATCACTCATAATATTTTTGTAATTATTCACGAAAAAAATTGATGAACCGTTTTAGAATTTTCACATTGAGTTCGTCAATTCTTTCGTAAAGTTCGCCGATTATTTACGAAAATACATCAATATCCGATGAATTTTTCTCATATCCGAGACCTAGCTACAAGTTCGTGACTTTTTTACTGGTACATTTTTTCCGTGTGTTGCCTCGAAAATAAAGCCGTTGAAGGTGATGTGGCATCGTTGTGGATGCACACATGGGGTTTCGGATCTCAAAGGAGGTATTAACAGGGTTACGGTGCACGTAGCATAAGACTGGGTGCTTGGTGCCGAGATTTGGGTATTAAACCCTGGTGTGGGGCATCTCCCCACTCCTAGGCTTAGGCCCGCAGGGCCGTAAGACGGCGGGTTGCTTATAACTACGTTATAAGATAAGAAAAACGGGGAAATTATGCAACTTGGCGTCTAAGCTTGGGAAAAGTATAAGCCTGTTTAATCTTTATAATTTTAACGTAAGATAAGAAATCAATTATAAATTTCAAAACTCTGCCAACTGTATTCCTATTTAATCAGCGCTATATTCATACTTCTAGAATTTTCATTTCAGCCATATAATATCTTTGCTTTGAGGATTAAAAAATATGATCCATTAATTTATAATAGTATTTGCTGTAAATCCTAATTTTAAAGATTTTGCCAATATCATTAGTTCGTTTCAAAGGATATTTGTGGCCAGATCAAGGATAAATATCGTTCGTTCAGCTACACATATTTTCCGTATTCCCTCTTCTGTTTCTATATTGGCTATATCTAATAATTTTCTTTTTATCTTTCTTTGTTCTCTGATGAGATTATAATCTATACTTAGGTTCTTAAATTTTAATACTTTTTTCGCATAATGAATTGCTTTTCTTCCCAACAACGTATTCTCACTATGGCAGTTTTCTATTCCTCAATCCCTACAACTGTGGCCCAGATAATTTACACATTCCCATCTAATTCTTTTTTAAAGAACGCCTTTACCTCCGTTTTTTGTCGGTGCCTTCTATTCCTTGATCACTTCTCACTCAATTGTTTTTCCTCTCCCTTTTCTCCTGAGCCGCAAATGTTCTTTTTATTTTGAAAATATCTCTTTTATTTGTGTGTTCCTTATTCACCCCCTTAATTCCTACGATGGAGTTAATTTCATCTAACCTACGTCTTAAATCTGTTTTTTTTTCTTTTTCTCATTCTTCTGTTTTCTTTTCAAATTCTTCATTTAGCTGTCTTATCTCTTGTTCGTGGTTCTCCTTTTCTTTCTCTAATTATAATCTCTTTTTACGGTTTTCCTACATTTTGTTTCCTGAAGCTGCTTTCCAATCCCCATCATCTAACACTAAGTCTTGGGATTCAAAATTGTCAATTGATTTTTCTCTCACTACCCAGTTTGACAGTTTATTAGTATACGCCAGTCTGATATTCCACAAAATTCTGGTTCCATTCAAAGTTGTTTCAATTGAATGGACATTCTATAGCTTGAAATGTAAGATCAAATTCTCATCACGTTAAACCGACATAAAAATAACTTTTATCAGACTTTAGGACCATATACAATTAGATACAGTGATGGGGAATTCGGGGAATTTGTAACATATGTTTTCGTATATAAAAAGGGAACATTGCAGGAACTTCAAGTTACTTGAATCAGTGACTGAAAATATTACAAGTTACTATTTTCGGTGACTGATTCCAGTAACTTGAAGTTCCTGCAATGTTCCATTTTTATATACGTAAACATACGTTACAAATTTACAAAATTATAAAAATTAGCAAAAAATAAATCAACGCTGTCATTTTCACTGTTCACAATTGAATATTTTTCAATGAAATTAGAAATCTTCAAAATTCAATAATTTTAAATTGCGAATCGATAAAATTAAAGAATTTTAATTTGTAAATATTCAAAATTGTGCCATTCCAAGAAAAATGTTCCAAATAACATACCTTGAAAATATGAATCTTGAAAATTGAATAATTTGCATATATATATATTGTCCAAATTCAACAGTTTTTAATTGTAAGTCTTCAACATTATAGAACTTTGAATTATAAATTTTAAAAATTGAAAAGTTTTTAAATTTGTTGAATTTATAATTAAAGATGATGAAAGTTTTGAGTTTTACAATAAAAATTATGTAATTTTGATGTCTTACACTCGAAATTTTTTTTCAATTTGGAAGAATTAAAGTTGAAAAATTGACTTTTGATCTTTCAAATCCTCCAAATTTAAAAAACTTTATTTATAGATCTTTGAAATTGAAGTGTTCAAGTTTAAATCTTAAAAATTCATTAATTTTAAATTAGGAATCGTTCAAATAAAAGAACTTTCGTTTGTAAATCTTCAAAATTGAACCAATAAAAATACAATGATCCAAATGACATAATTTTAAATATAAACCTTGAAAAATGAATTATTTTTCATTCTATATTTTTAAAATTTAAGAGTTTTCAGTTGTGATCATTCAAAATTGTAGAACTTTGAATTTTAAAACTTTAAAGTTGAAGAGTTTTTATATTTTTAAATTTATAATTTAAAATTATGTAAGTTTTAGGTTCTAAAATAAAAAATTCTGTAATTCTTATACTTTACATTGAAAATTTCTTCAAATTGGAAGATTTAGAATTGAAAACTTGATTTTTGATCTTGAAAATCACCTGAATTTAGAAATGTTTATTTAAACATCTTAAAAATTTACAATTGAAAAGGCTGTAATTTGGATGATTGTCATTCGCAAATTCTTCAATTTGGTAGATTTAGGAGTGAAAACTTAACTCTTGATCTTCAAAATCATCCAAATTTAAGACTTTTTATTAATACATCTTTAAAATTGAAGAGTTTTTAATGCTAAAAATTTGAAATTAAAAAATATGCAAGTTTTAAGATTATAAATAAAAAATTTGCAATTTTGAAGCTTAAATTTCAAAATTTCCTAAATCTTGAAAATTTAGGATTGAAAACTTGGATTTTGATCTTTAGAATCATCCAAATTTAAGCATTTTTATTTACGCATCTATAAAATTTAAGAAATTAGAATTGTAAGTTTTTTGAATAAAACTATTTTTTAAAAACATGAAAAATTATATTATTTAAAAAATGTACACATTAAAAATTCATGGATCTTCAATTGCAAATCTTCAACTTGAGGTAAACGGCCCAGTAATCGTGGCGCCAATTTTTTCGCTTTTTTTTCCCCACCCCAAGCTGGAGTGGGACTCCGATGCCTTAAATCGAACGGACCTCTCTTTCTACCATGTGAGATAGACAACGAGGTGCAATCAAAGTTGAAACGATCGTTTCGAAAACTCTCTTTCTATCGTATATGGTGGACAGAGAGGGTTCGATGGTTGCCAACGACAAGTCGTACTTGTCGTTTCATAACTATGAGATCCTCTCCGTCTACCATATACGATAGAAAGAGAGCTCTCGAAACCATCGTTTCGGTTTCGATCGCGCCTCGTTGTCTATCGCACATGGTAGAAAGAGAGGTCCGTTCGATTTAAGGCATCGGAGTCCCACCCCTGCAGTGCAAACGTCAACGTCATTATTTTGACTAATTAGTTCTGTCCTGGAACGTCGGTGGCGTCACATGCGTCATTAATAAATATGAACACTGTGTCATGGTGGACTCCCATGGCAGATGAAAGCAGTGGATGAAAGCGTAAACTCATGAGAGTGAAAGAGACGGATAGATCTATTTGTCTCTTTCACTCTCATGAGTTTCTGCTATCATCTGCCATGGAAGTCCACCATCGCTCACGAGTCTAGTTACGTCTGTGCGAACTAATTCTTTCGGATCTTGTGTGTTATATTTATATTGTTATATATAATTTAAAAAAAGGGTTCTAAAACCACCGCATGGTCCCACTGAGAGCATCTGCCATCTAAAAATGACACGGTCTCCCATTAGAACCGCGGTAAATCACACTTGTGGCCACGTCTCACAACCGTGACATGGGTGGTCACAGGGCACAATGAAATCACAACGACAGGCGACCTTACGATATATATATATATATATATATATATATATATATATACATATATAATTAAAAAAAAAGTTAAACAACAACCGCAGGGTCCCACTAAGAGCAACTGCCATCCAACAAAATGCCAATAGCCCCCAGTAGCACCGCGGTAAATCACACCTATGGCCACGTCTCACAACCTTGAGATGGGTGGTCATATATATATATATATAAAATGGGTTATATAAGCGGAGCGCCTACACAACCGCAGCCAGAACAAGCCGGCAACAGAGAAAGAGAGGCGACACTGAGACCAGCCTCGAACAGGCATCCAATAGAGGGAGAACGATGCTTCAAGACCCGGAGAAACATCAACATTCAGGTTTCTCCCAAGCCCAAAGATCTGACTGAACTGGATGATGAGCTTCGTGGAAATTTTTCCGAAGAATCCGACCTCTGGACTATCAATTGTAGTGTGTACAATGCAGCGAGAACTTTGGCAGATGCAAACCGTAAAACAAAACCAACCGTTGTTCATAAGACCAAAAGACGAATGCATCAACTTAGCACAAAGATAGGCTGGGCAAGACAGTACGCGTCCCGCATTCAGTGTGTGATTGACTACATAACATCTGGCAGGAGTTTCACTGCCAAGGTTCGACAGTTCACGCGGGAACTGCGGATCCGTCATCACACAATCAACAAGTCAAAGCTACTGACCATCAGGCAGCATATTGTTGACAGAATACGAGTACTATCTGACGCTAGGAGAAGTCTAGAGCGGAGAGAGAGGTGGGTCAGAGAAAATCAACAGTTTTCGTCTGACCCATCTCGACTCTTCCAAGACCCTCCAGTTACTGTCGACCATCCGCCCAAACCAGAGGAGGTCGAAGCATTTTGGAGAGAAGTCTACGAAGTCCAACATCCACTTAAAGAAGGCTCAAAGAACATAAACAGCTTCAAGGAGCTGTGCAATGCCCTCATCACAGCTGAGGAGGAATGCCCACCTATCACTACCGAGGAGGTGAAAAACGTATTAAGAGGCATGAAGAACTATTCCGCTCCGGGACCAGATGGCATCAAGACCTTCTGGTGGAAGAAGTTTCCTTCAACCCACCAGCATCTGGCCCGAATTTTTACACTTATATCTGAAGTCGGAAGAGCCTATTCCGGGGTGGTTGGTGGAAGGGCGCACAGTGCTCCTGCCGAAGACGGACAACTTAGCTGACCCTAAGAATTACAGGCCAATAACTTGTCTGAACACACTGTATAAGATCTTCACAGCTATCCTAAATGATAGGATTGTTCGGACAATTGGACCTGTATGGCGAGAGATGTATGAACAACGTGGCTCAAAGAAAGGCGTAGCGGGATGTCGGGAGAACTTGCTCATCGATAGATGTGTCTGTAAAGACGCAGCATACTATCAGCGATTTCTATCGATGGCCTGGATTGATTACCGGAAAGCTTTCGATTCAACCTCCCATAGACTTATCATCTGTCTGTTGGAAAGCCTAAAGGTTCATCCACACATCGTGAGGTGCATAGAGACATTAATGCCGCTTTGGAAAACCAGATTTACTATCTTATCTGGAAAACATCGTGTGATCACTAACAGTATCACCTTTCAGAGAGGTGTATTTCAGGGCGACACCATGAGCCCTCTCCTCTTTTGCCTCACATTATTGCCACTATCTCTCGCACTTCGCCATTCCGAAGGGTATCTCTGCGGAAAACCTGGAAACCGAAAGCATAAGGTCACTCATGTATTTTACATGGATGATCTAAAGATCTATGCTAGGAATCAAGAGAAACTACATCTAGCTCTGAAAATTGTCAAAGAGTACACTCAAGAGATTGGAATGGAATTCGGGTTAGAGAAATGCGCCAAGGTTAATTTGAAGAAAGGAAAACTTAATGGCATCCCCGAAGATCCTGAGCTCGTTGACAGAAGCGCTATACGACACCTTTGCGCTGGAGAGACCTATACATACCTGGGCGTGCCACAGAGCCGCATTCAGGACGCGACATCTATAAAGGATACTCTCCGATGCAGATACAAACGTCTCATCCGGCAGATTTGGTCTTCCGAACTGTCGGCGAGAAACAAAGTATCTGCAACGAACATGCTTGCCGTCCCGGTAGTACTCTATTCATTTGGAGTGGTTCCATGGACGAAGGACGAGCTCAGATCCCTTGATATCGGGACGCTAAAGGTTTTGCACATGAACAAGAGCATGCACCTTAAGTCTTCTGCTCCGCGACTTTACATCTCACGCCGCCTAGGTGGTCGCGGAATACTGAATCTTGAATGTCTTCACAACAGACTCATTCTGGGTACAGCACATATAGTTGCAAATGGACAAGACCCTCTTCTTAAAATGGTCAGGAAACACGAAGAAGTGGGAAAAGGGGCGTTTCTGTACAAAGCAGCGGAGGAGGCTGCTGAAACACTCGGCCTTGACTTCAATATTAGGGGTGAGCAAAATGCATCAAATCTTATCCATCTTGAATACTCACTCCTGAAGGCCCGGATTAAGAAAGCACAGGAGAAAAACTTCCACGAACAGCTCCTCGACAAGAGGATGCACGGCATCTTCCACAAAAATGTGGAAGATCAGTCGATGTCGTATGAGCTAACGTTTGCTTTCCTTAGATCACCCGGATTGAAGTCGGGCACGGAGGGCTTCATTTTGGCATGTCAAGACGGTGTCATTTCCACTCTAGCATACCGTCGCCACATTTTGAGCCAAGACATTCCCGATGATAGTTGCAGAGCGTGTCATGCACACCCCGAGCATCTAGGACACATACTATCTAGTTGTCCAACTCATGCGGGAACGACCTACATCCAAAGGCACAATGCGGCACTAAGAGTGCTTTATTACCATCTCTGTCACTCTTATGGCATTAGCCCAAATACCTCTCCGCTAAACCCTCCTAGAGAAATAGAGTCAATTGTCGAAAATGAGAAGTGCCGCATATACTGGAACTTCATATTCTCGACAATTGTTTCTGTTGCGCACTCGAGGCCTGACATAGTTCTCCTTGACTTCGAGAAACGAACCATGTTCGTTATCGAATTTTCGGCACCAGCTGACAAAAACGTCACAGCCAAGGAGAAAGAAAAGAAAGATAGGTATAAAGACCTTATAAGGGAGTTGCGACGGTTATACCTGGAATATTCTGTTAAGCTAATCGTCTTGATCATCGGCGCTCTTGGAAGTGCCAAGGTTTCACTGGTTAATAGCCTGAAAAGCATCCCTGCGTGTCAAAAAAAATGCTGAGACACTTGCGGGGAAAATGCAGAAGGCGGTCGTCCTTGGGTCGCTCCGTGTCCTCAGGGTGCACGAGACTTTTGCCGGACCATCGTATTGAGTTCGTCGCAGACTGTAACCACCTATCTCACGGTCGTGAGACGTGGTTACAGCTGAAATTTTACCGCGATTTCGCTGGGAGCGGGTGCAATTTTTCAGATTAGCATCCGCTCCCGGCGAAATCCTGCGGTTGTCCTTATGGACGACAGTCCATGTGCCGTCGACAAGAGTGTGTGCATAAACAAGTTCAGTTCGTATAATTTCTCCTCCGTTCGCTTTTCCAGTAGGTTGTGACTCTCTGGTATAACTTCACACGTCAACGAGATACAAAAATTGCAAAAAATATATTCCACAATCATCTAAATTAGACAACATTCTCATGAATTCTGTAAATTCCCTTGAATTTTGTAGAATTTTCGAGAACTCAGTGGAATTCTCCTGAATTCTGAAGAATTCTCTTCAATTCAGCAGAATTTTCTTAAAATCAGCGAAATTATCTCTAACTCTGTAGAATTCTTCTGATTTCAGCAGAATTCTTTTGAATTCAGTGGAATTCTCTTGAATTTTGTATCATTCTCATGAATTCAGTAGAATTTCTTTGAATTTATCATAATTCTCTGGAATTCTGTAAAAATATCTCGTAAATTCAGTAGAATTCTCTTGAATTATGTAGAATTCTCTGAAACTTTGTTTAATTTTCTTAAATTCAGTAGAATATTCTCGAAATCAGCAAAATTCTTTCGAATTCAAAAGAATTCTCTAGGATTAGGCAGAATTCCCTTGAATTAATCATAATTCTGTGGAATTCTGTATGAATATCTCGTGAATACCGTAGAATTTTTTTTATTTATGCATTCTCTTAAAATCTGTACAATTCTCTTGAAGTCTTTAGAATTCTCTTCAATTCAGTAGCATTCTCTTACGTTTGACAGAATTCTCGTGAGTTGAACCGAATTCTCTTGAGATCTGCAGAATTCTCGTGCAATCTGCAGAATTCCCTTGAAAACTTTTGAACTCATTACAAATGTTTAAAAACTACTAAATTCATTAGAATAAGCTTTGATTTTTTTAGATTCATTAGTCTTTCCAATTTTGATTGTTGTGAACGTTACAAGACATGTCAATGAAATTCCATTGAAAAAATGCGACACGCAAGAGTCATAATTAAATGCTTGATGATTTCAGTGCAGTACGGAAATCAAGAGAGCTCTACTCAGTTCAAGATAATTCTACAGATTGCACGAGAATTCTGTCGATCTCAAGATAATTCTACTAAATTAAAGAGAATTCTACTGAATTTACGAGATATTTTTACAGAATTCCGGAGAATTGTGATAAATTCAAGGAAATTCTACTGAATTCAGGGGAATTCTACATTATTCAAGAGAATGCTGTTGATCTCAAGAGAATTCTGCCGAACGCTAAAGAATTATGCTGAATTGAAGAGAGTTCTGCCAAACTTAAAAGAGTGCTACTGAATTCAAGAGAATTTTACATAATTCAAGAGAATTATACTGAATTCATGAGAATGATAAAAAATTCAAGAGAATTTCACTGAATTCAAAAGAATTCTACTGAAATCAGAAGAATTTTACAGAGTTAGAGAGAATTTCGCTGATTCTAAGAAAATTCTGCTGAGTTCAAGAGAGTTCTTCAGAATTCAGGAGAATTCCACTGAGTTCACAAAATTCAAGGGAATTTACAGAATTCATGAGAATGTTGTCTAATTTGGTTGATTGTGGAAAATATTTTTTGCAATTTTTGTATCTCGTTGACGTGTAAAGTAACACCAGAGAGTCACAACCTACTGGAAAAGTGAACGGAGGAGAAATTATAGGAACTGAACTTGTTTATGCATACACTCTTGTCGACGGCACATGGACTGTCGACCTTCTAACGCGTGCTTCTGATTGGTTAATATTTAACTGTTAATTACTCGATAATTATTAACTTTAGCACAAATTTTTTAGAATTATTTTCGACGCTATTTTCTGTTAGAATTCAAAAATACAAAAATGTTTTTTGAGTACTGGGACACCCTGTATATATTTATTTTGTATGTGGTTCAATTGTCAGATGAGGAAGCCCAGATAACAATGTAAAACGCAAATGCGACTCACAGTGCACGCACGCATGCGGATTAATCCGCACGCGTGCGTTCACCACGGATGACAGATGCGTCCTCATATGAGACGCATATCGCTCGCACGGGTGATGGTCGCACGCGTGCGTATGAAATGCGATCATCGTGCGACTGTACCCTGAATCCTAAAATACTATTTATATATTTAAATATACACTGTCCGAGTTATTCTAAGTTATTTAAAATGTTATATTTCCATCACATTGATAGTGAGCACGATATATTATAATGGCACGATAATATAAGAAAAAATAAGGTTATGTTTGTATACTGATACCTACTCTGCAATTGGTATCAACGCTGCTGTATGCTACACTCGATCGTATCCAATAAGCATAAACACCTAAAAACACTTCACTTTAAAATTATATCCGCAAACAACGAATAAAACGCGGGAAACTATAAACAAAGCGGTAAACGCGGGCTGATGATGGCGGGAGACTGCAGAAGACAGAGCGGGGAGACTACGTGGGCGCGCCACGGCCATCATCATTTCAAAATTATCGTTTTCAAAAACTGAGCGCGCTTTTGAAACTTCTTATCTCAACTTGAAAGTATTAAAATCATTAGAAAGTTGATTAAAATTCATTAGAAAATTAAAGATGTATTATAGTATTCAAAAAATAAGTACTCAAAGTTAGGAAAATACGATTAAACATTAAAGTTGGGTTTCTGCAAATACTTCAAAAAATTTCTAAACAGTAATTTTAAATTTTATGCATTTAAAATTTTAATTAGGAATTTTCAAAATATTATTTGAATACAAAATAAACATTTTTGTTTCAATGGAACTGTTTAGTTAGCCCAATAAAGTTTAAAATTAAGTTTTTAAATAAATAAAATACGTCGAAGATAATTAAAATAGTACAGTCATGCGTTTCAGGCAGCCTATTTTCATGGAGGAAACTTTCAGAGTTCAAAATATTTTTTCTAACCACATAACTCCGATTGACTTCGTCGTTTTTTTGCCTCGAAATTTTGTTTTTTGTCGAAGTAAATTTTCCAGCTAAACAAAAGTAAGAAAGAAATTTTCTTTTTAATTTGGAAAAATATTATGAATATAAATAAATAAATAAATATATATATATATATATATATTAGAAAAAGTATTTGGAAATTTTTCACATTTTGTTCCATGAAAAGGCGGACTAATAATTTTTATTATTTTCTTCATATGATACAATTTGTAATATTCCAATTTTGATAAATAAAAAATATCTAGGATCTAATTAGATCATGATTATGGAATTATTTATTATCTACAGGATGAACGCACGCATGCGTCGCAGACAGGCTCTCATACGCAATCATACGTGAAGTACGTCGTGATTGCGATATGAGACGCAGTACGCACGCACTCTACCTACCCATCACAGCATTGCGACAGGTGATGGCGGCATGCGTGCGTTATGACTCGCACAGCGTGCCTCGCACGCATGCGAGTACTGTGCGTCGCACGATTATTATCTGGGAGGGGTTCAGTTCGAGATTCAATTTATCATAAATAATGTACAGCATGTCGAGAAGTAAACCAAACTTTTATAGCACGGCAGTTTTCATAGTGATGTTAGCAATAATCAATTTTTCAGTGAAATATCAAGAATTTACGCAGTTCTCTCGTTCAAATGCACTAAGCCATTTGCAGCCTATTCTTTATCGCGCTTTTTTGAATCAGATAAAACCAAGTGAAAATAATTCCACTTAATTCCATAATGAAATTCGCGAGAATTTGAGTGTTGTTTTTGTAAAATCTTTCTTCGTACTGGTTTACCCCGGATTTCCATACGAAATTCACTCGAATTACCTAGTCCTAGAAAAAAAGCATCGTTTTAAATGGGTTTCTGTCTCTGTTTAAGAATTTTTTAAATAACGATCCTTGTTCGCTAGAAGTGTGAAAAAGGAAAGAAAGGTCGAAAAGGTGCTATACTATAAAGCGTTTGAAGGAAAGAGTTGCGTAACTTCTTTATTAAATTTCACTGAAACATTGATTATCTGTGGGTTTTTTGTCAAAATTGTCATGCTATGAAGGTTATCGGTTTAGTTTTTGATACACTGTACATTATTTATTATAGATTATGAATGAATATAAATGTTAACACACGAAAGGCGAAAGAATTAGTTTACACAAGTGCAACATGGCTCGTGAGTTATATAGCGTATATTTGCTTTAGTCACGCATGTGGTGCCCCTGACGTTCCAGGACGAACTAAGTAGTCAAAAATAAGACTTTGCCATTTGCATTATAGCTTGGGGTGCTGGGTTAAATGGAGTATCTTGTTTATATTTAAAGCAAATACAAATTTTACTACGTATGCAAAGAAAACTTATCCAAGTACATTTATATGCATGATGAAACAATCAGTGATGAAGATAGTGTAGAGGCTTCTTCCGATTTCTAACAACAAAAACATTCTATAATTTGAAAAACTGAAAATGTGAAAGGATATTGTTTTCTTGGCCGAATTAAATGGAGCAAAAATTTTATTTGACAGAACTCTAAGTGAAAAGTATTATTTACACTAAAATGTGTTATCAAATATTTTGTTTTAATCCTCGCCCATACGTAGGGAATCTTGTTTTTATAATATGAATAAACCGATTGTGAGACTGAATTGGTGATTTTTCAGATTATATTGATCGCACTTTGTTACGCTACGTGCTCGATAGAACGTTAGTCGTTTCATGAAATGGCTAGAATAGTTAAGACAGATACACACACATGTAGGCGTATATAAAAGTTTGTCTCAAGGACAACCCCGGGATTGCACCAGAAGTGGGTGCCATTCTAGAAAACTGCACCCGCTCCCGGCGAAATCACTGTAACATTTCAGCTTTAACCACGTCTTACAACCTTCAGATAGGTGGTTTCAATCTGCGATGGGCTCAATATGACGATCCGGCGAAAGTGTCGTGCACCTTGAGGATACGGAGCGACCCAAGGACGACCGCTTTCTGCATTTTATCCGCAAGTGTTCTAGCATTTCGCTGACACGCAGGAATGCTTTTCAGGCTATTAACCAGTAAAAGCTTGGCTCCTCCAAGAGCACCGGTGATCAGGACGACTAGCTTAACAGAATATTCCGGATTTACTTCTCGCAACTCCCTCTATTTCCTTTCATTCTCCTTGGCTGTGATGTTCTTGACGGCTGGTGCCGAGAATTCGATGACGAACATGGTTCGTTTGTCGAAGTCGAGGAACACTACATCAGGTCTCGAGTGCGTGACAGAAACAATTGGCGAGAATACGTAGTTCCAATATATTCGGCATTTCTTATATCCGACGATTGACTCTATTACCCTAGGAGTGCTTGGCAATTTATCGAGAATATTTTGGTTCAAAATTCGGCGAAGTTATGCTAAAGTGGAAATAACACCGCCTTGACACGTTATGATCAAACCCTCTGTGTTCGACTTAAATCCGGGTGATTGGAGAAAAGCACACGATAGCTCAAACGACATCGACTGATCTTTCACATTTCCGTGGAAGATGCCGTAAATCCTCTTGTCGACCAGCTGTTCGCGGAAGTTTTTCTCCTGTGCTTTCTTGATCCGGGTCTTCAGGAGTGAGTACTCGAGATTGATAATGTTACATGCATTTTGCTTACTCCTGGTATTGTAGTCAAGGCTAAGTGTAATAAATTAAAAGGAGGTGTTTCGGGTTTCAATCGTGTGCAAAACTATGAATCTTGCCGACGTTTCGTGAACATTGCAGTTTACTTCTTCAAGGCTAACCTGAAACTGAAAATTCAAGTTATGTTGTACTTATATATACTCTCTACGATGCCTGTGATTAGCCAGAGTACCCACCGTCGGGACTGGTCGAACTTGATTGGCCAATCAAGTCTTTTTGTAAAAACCCGGGAGGACGGAATGCCAAATCAGATTGGTATTACATCCATTGTCCCTATTGATTTTATTAGGGTGTTTTAAGATTTCGATAGCTTCCCTATGTTTTCTTGGAGAAATATTGTATGTTTTTGCGATGACGGTTGTTTTGTCAAATAAAATGCTATGTCCTGTTTCGATATGATGGTCAGCTAGTGCTGATTGCGTGAAATGTTTTAGCCTGAATTTACTCTCATGTTCCCTTACACGTTGACTCACCGCCCTCCCGGTTTTTCCAATATGAACTTTGCCACAAGAACAAGGGATTTTATATACTCCCGGATCACTAAGAGGTGCCTCTTTATTTTTAGGGTTGTTTAGAAGTTATCCTATTTTCGCAATTGGTTTAAATATGGTTTGGATGTTCTGTTTGTTCAAAATTTTCCTTATCTGTTCTGTGATACCTTGGATGTAGGGTAGGATGCTGGTCGTTTTTCTTTCTCTTTTTTGAGTAGGTTGTATTGACTTCTTTTTTTAAGTGTATTTTTTTATTGCTTTATCAATTTGTTTGCTTGTGTAATCGTTCTGTATTAGGATTTATTTAACGTTTTGTAATTATTTCTGTAAGTTATCTTTATCTGTTATGCAGACAGCTCTGTATACAAGGGAGTTGAAGACCGATTGCTCTTGAGATGGGTGGTGGTGGGAGGAGGCGTGCAGGTATCTGTTTGTATGGGTGGGTTTTCTGTAAACTTCTTGTCCTAATGTGTTGTCAGATCTTTTGTAAATTAGTACGTCCAAGAAAGGCAATTTTCCGTTTTCTTCAATTTCCATGGTGAAATGGATATTACGGTTTAATCGATTGATGAAATCGGAAAACTTGTGTAGTTTATCTAGTCCATGTCTCCAAATGACAAAAGTGTCGACAACGTAACTGTTTGGAATGTGTGGAAATATGACAATGTAAGAACTCTGGAGTGTATTTATTCGCATTCTGTTTGTGTATGTGAGTGTGTGTGTGTGAACTTGTCCGACCATCTTCGTTGAAAAGTCAGTGTGCAAATTAAAGAGCACCGCACAGGTCATGATGGGCTCATGAACCTAAGTAAAAAACGTTATTCATTAAAAATCTCGTATGTGTGAAACTTTTGTGAACTTAAGTGCAACTCGTTAAAGAATAACAATAAAGTGATCTTTATATTTCTTACTGCCAAAATATAACTATTTTCTTTGCAGTTTTTCCCTCTCGAATCCGTGCATGCATGGTGATTAATAACTTCATTTTTATAGACAATTATTAACTACAAATGATAACATTTTTGGTCCTTTGAGCCGGATGCGGGAGTGTAAGGAAAAATTGACTAAAAAAGTGACAAAATTGGCTTTAAAATCGAGTTAGAAAAGTTCGCGAGGACAAACTGTCGAGAACACCAGTATGGCGTCGACAGTCGTTACTTTTGAATTTCAAGTGCGGTGTTCGCTCAATTGATTTGGACCTGGAATATTGGTGTGGAAAATTGTTCTCACAATTTTGTGGAGTTCTTTTTTTTTGGATATAGTGTCATACAGTTACTGAGAGAATTTCGAACAGTGCAGTGATCGAAAGATTAAGTGGAGAAAGATATTCGGAGTGAGACATATTACTGTTCGTGTGTATTGCGTGCGTGAATGACGTCACACGCACACAAGGAAAACCACGACCATGTTTATTGTGAACCATGATTGCATCTCTCTTCACCGCTTGCTGTTTATCATCCATCTCATTGCTACTCAAGGGAACGTTATCTTCAGATGATCCTAACATTTCTGCCTTCATCGATTTTCTACGAGTGCCAGTTCCCAGCCCAATCAGCTGTTAATAGCTGTCTTTCTACTTCTTGTTCATAAGGAGAATTAAAGCCTCGCTTTGCAACGAAGAGTGTCTTCAAGGCAAGTCTTACGGTGTTCAACTTCGCACTCTACGAAGTTTTTCAGCTGTCACCTTCGCATTACGCTAGGACAGTCTTATTATGATTGTATAAACACGTAAGGTTGCTTTACTTATCCTTTTATATTTATGTTTGTTGACAGCTTCAGTATTACTATAATACAAAACTCGCAAACTATATCTTTACCTTTACGGCTGCTTGTACGCCAAAGGATTAGTGTTTACTTGAATGCTTAACAAGCCAGCTGAATATTTTCTCTTCAGCTAAACTCGAATTTTTATACTCTTTTCTAGCTTATTATTGCTAGTATCTCTGCGTAATATTTTCAAATCATCATGTCTAAAATGGAAGCATTATGTATCCAGCTTGTTTCATTGCATGAAGCTATTATGCGTACAGAAATTAATTTTAAGAAAGTCGCACTCGATAAACGAAACGAAACAACTGTTAGAGGTCGTTTGGACTTGTTAAATGAAAAATGGCATCGATGCTTAGAACTAGACTTACAGGCTAGAGCGCTCTATACGTCGGAAGAGAAAAAGACGATAGAATATTTTACTAAAAGTCAATTTTTACAAATTGAAGAGGCTTATCTTGCAGCCCTGGACTATTTAAATTCAAAATTGCATACTTTTGTGTCAAATGTTGTGGCAGCAGCTAATCAATCAACGCGAGAAAATGTTATTCAACAAAATTCTACTATACCTAGATTACCTAAAATTACGCTGCCTGAATTCTCAGGCAATTATGTTGACTGGGAAAATTTTCGTGATTTATTTGAGGCGTGGATTGTCAATAACGATTCTTTATCTAATGTGTCTCGCTTACACTATCTGAAAATTTCTTTGATAGGTGACGCTAGGCATGTGATTAAACATGTAACAGTGACCGATGCGAATTTCACTACTGCTTGGGATACAATTAAACTCCGCTACGATAATAAACGCGCTCTGATTAATGCTCATTTGCCAGCAATCGCGTCTATTCCAAATGTGTCAAATAATCCTGTAGTGGAATTGAGGGTGTAACGCGATACTACAAATGAAGCTTTAACATGTTTAAAGAATTTAAATCGATCAACACAGCATTGGGATGATGTTATGGTTTTTTGGACAGTGCGTAAATTGGATGTGTCGTCATTGAGGGAATGGGAGACGCATTTGGGATCTGATACTGACTATCCTACTTTCAAAAAATTAGATGATTTTTTAGCAACACGCATTCGCACTTTAGAAGCGATTCAACTATCAAAGTCTAATCTCTCGGAAAAGGGTAAGATTAATAAAGGGCAGTCAGTTAAAGGTCACAATGCCTCTACCAAATCTATATGTTTAATGTGTAAAGAGAGTCATCATTTATTCAAATGTAAACAATTTAGAGAATTATCGATTGACCAACGCAAAGAACTTGCTTTGCGACACCACTGTTGTTTAAATTGCCTAACGCCAGGCCATAAACCATTTAATTGTTCCAGCAAATATACATGTGGTAAGTGTCATCGTAAACATAACACATTGCTACATTTTGAATTTAAATCTAATCCAAACGTTACTTCCACAACGCCGGCGTTGACGGCATCTAACACGGTCGCGATCAGTTCTCAAGTGGCCGGAAATAGCAATTCGGGAGTAGTAACAAAGGAGGTATCGGATACCCCTTCCTCCTTAACAATTAAAGGAGTTCATCATTCGAATACTATAGGCTCTATTAATAATGACGGCACCGTTTATTTTTTAAACAGTAAACCCGATCTTTCACGCTCTACTTTACTAGCAACCGCTGTAATTAATGTACGTGCTGATGATGGCCGGGTTCGTGAATTTAGAGTTCTCCTAGATCAGGGTTCGGAATGTTCTTGTGTATCTGACAGATTAATTAAGATTTTGAATCCGAAGTATCAAAAGGTTATTGCATTAGTTTACGGCGTAGGAGGTGAGGTGATAGGTACTGAAAAAAAGTTGGCTCAAATATTACTCCTGCCGAAAATAGGTATGCTCAAACCGGTAGTTATGCAGGCGTTAGTATTACTACGTTTAACGTCTTACACTCCACCTGTAAGACCGGGGGGAGGAGTTGAGAAAGCATTTAGGGAACTTTCGTTAGCAGATCCTGATCCATTTAGCTCAGAAAGTATAGATATTATTTTAGGAGCAGATATCTTTGGATCCTGTCTCTTACCAGGACTTAGACAAGGTGCGTTAGGTTCTCTGACAGCTCAAGATACTGTTTTCGGATGGATCCTCTCTGGGCCAGTCCATAAACGAACTACCGGCTGGACTGCACCTGTCACAGCTCATCAAAGTATAACCGAGGAAGTCCTTCATGACGACTTGCTCAGATTCTGGGAGATGGAGGAACCCACAACTAGATCACTTTTGACCTCTGATGAGATGAATTGTGAGCAGCATTTCTTATCGACTCATCAACTTTTACTATCGGGAAGGTATATGGTACGTTTGCCTTTTAGGAACGGTCCTCCAATAGATATTGGTTATTCTTTGAATAGAGCAAAATTAGTCTTAAAAAGGGTACATGCTCGTATGCTCAAGGATTCCTCTTTGTACTCTGAATACGATGAATTTTTAACAGAATATGAACAGTTAGGTCATATGGAACGCGTTCAGGAGTTTTCTGATATTGATACTTCTCAAACAATTTATTTACCTCATCACCCTATTGTTAAGAATAGTAGTTCTACTACTTGTCTAAGAGTAGTATTCAATGCTTCGAGTCTAACTTCCAATAATACGTCTTTAAATTCGCATCTTCATGTAGGGCCTAAAATTCTTACAGATCTAGTTTCCATTATATTACGCTGGCGTTTTCATCGCTTTGTCTTCGTGGCAGATGTGGAAAAAATGTTTAGACAGATTTTGTTCGACTCTCGTGATAGGAAATATCAACGTATAGTTTGGTATTCAACTAAACAACAGCTTGAGGCTTGGGATTTAAACATGGTCACATACGGCACAGCTTGTGCTCCTTACATCGCTAATCGAGTCATCAAACAGTTAGCAACTGACGAGGGTTTTAATTTTCCTGCCGCCAAATCAGTCCTTGAAAATAATGTTTATGTAGATGATGTACTTTTTGGCGCTGATGAAATAGACGAAGCTCGAGAATTAAGAACACAAGTTATTCAACTTTTCAAACAAGGGTGTTTCCATCTAAGGAAATGGGCAAGTAATAATGAGTTACTATTATCAGACTGTCCATCAGGAACTCATGAGAGAGCGTTTGATTTTCATATAGATGAGGAGATTAAATTAAAAGTTTTAGGTTTACAATGGGATCCTACATCTGATGTTTTTCAATTCGAAGTAGAGTCCCGACCTATGGAATCTCCGACTAAGAGCCTAATTCTTTCTGTTATAGCAAAGCTATATGATCCACTCGGCTGGCTATCTCCGGTAGTAATAGTCGCTAAGCGCCAAATATGCAACAGCTATGGTTTCAAAAACTTCAGTGGGATGAACCGTTACCCACAGACTTAGAGGAACATTGGTCCAAATATTATAAGAGTCTTACTGAACTTAAAGCTATTCAGATACCGCGATGGACTGGTCAAAGCGCTGACATTTTAGGTTGCGAACTGCATGGTTTTTCTGACGCTTCCAGCAGAGCCTATGCAGCAGCCGTGTACCTCCGCATTATCCAGGAGGATGGAACTGCACAAGTTACTTTATTGACCGCCAAATCTAGGGGGGCTCGTATTCTTCCGGTAACCATACCTAGACTCGAATTATGCGGAGCTAAATTATTAGCTAAGACTTTGCATTTTATTATTACAACGATGGGTCTTGCAAATATCCCACTTTATTGCCACACAGATGCTTCAGTGGTTTTAGCCTGGCTTACCAAGCACCCATCTACCTGGCGTACTTTTGTATCCAATCGAGTAGCTCATATTCATGAGCTCATACCAAATGCCAAGTGGAGACATGTTCCCACCAAGGACAATCCCGCTGATTGTGCTTCCAAGGGGTCTTTTCCCAGAAGAGTTAAAGGATCATCCTTTATGGTGGCATGGCCCACGCTGGCTAGGCAAACATTCTACAAGTTGGCCAGAATCACGGCCTGATTTGTCTCTGGATGTTGACCTTGAGCGGAGTAAAATATCTACTCACCATGCAATAAAGCAGGCTAAACGACCCTTCGATTTAGCTGATAGGTTATCGTCTTGGCCTTACGCCAGATGAGATTCAGCAAGCTTCCTCATACTGGGTCCGTCGAATTCAGAAAGAATTTTTCGAACATGAGTTGCTCGATCTTGTACGCGACGATCAAATAAAATTGAGTTCGTCACTAAAGACATTGCACCCGTTTCTAGATGCGTCTGGTGTAATGCGTTTGGGAGGACGTTTACATAATGCTCCAATTAATTACAATGAGAAACATCCTATTATTTTACCACGTCATCGAATAAGTGAGCTCATTGCTCAACATGCTCACTCTAGGTCACTCCATGGCGGTACACAGCTTACCTTACGTACGCTGCGCCAAGGATTCTGGGTTTTAGGAACTCGTACGCTCGTCAAAAAATTGATTAACGCCTGTCTTCCATGCGTGCGTCAGAGAGCTGCTGTTTCACAACAGCTCATGGGTGGCCTTCCGAACTTTCGGACCACTCCGAGTCGCCCTTTCACTCATACAGGGGTCGACTACGCAGGTCCTTTCAACGTACGCGTATCTCCAGGTAGAGGGCTAAAGAGCTACAAGGGTTACGTCGCCTTATTCGTTTGCTGCGTAACTCGAGCCATACATTTGGAGCTTGTTTCCGATTATACTTCTGATGCCTTTTTAGCTACTTACCATCGCTTTACAAATCGCCGTGGATTACCAGCTCACATTTATAGCGACAATGGTACTACATTTTAGGGAGCTGAAAAAGAGCTACGTAATTGTCTTTTGAACTTGCGTACTGATAGGGATTTACAGAATCAGTTTGCTACTCAAGATACTGCTTGGCACTTCATTCCGCCTACTGCAGCTCATTTCGGGGGTCTGTGGGAGGCTGGGGTCAAAAGCTTCAAGCATCACTTACGCCGAATAATGGGATCTAGAACTCTTACTTTCGAAGAGTTCTATACCACTCTTACGAGAATTGAGGCAGCTCTTAATTCACGTCCCATAGGGCCGTTATCAGATGATACTGAGGATTTCACGTATTTAACACCAGGGCATTTTTTGATTGGGGCACCACTATCGAGTCCCCCTGAACAATCGGTTGAATTTGTACCGGAGAATCGACTATCTCGTTGGGAGGTCGTTCAACATATAGTGGAGATTTTTTGGCGACGCTGGGCTGTGGAATATTTGCATTCTTTACAGCGCCGATACAAGTGGACACGTGAACAATCTAACCTCAAAATCGGTGATTTAGTATTATTGCGCAATGATGGTCTCCCTCCAACAAAATGTTCGCTTGGTCGCGTAATCAAATGCTATCCAGGTAAGGATAGCTTAGTTCGCTCGGTTCGTATTAAAACGGCCACTTCGGAATTAGACCGACCGATTGTTAAGCTTTGCTTGTTGCCTCTTTCATCTAAAGCCTCTACTGAATTGTACAATTTAAATAAAACTGAGAAAAATTCTCAAGTAGCATAGTGTCTGTATTGCCAAGGTACTTGCTTATAACTTAGGGTTAATTCTTAGCCATAATTGTATTTCTTACCAATTTATTTAGTATTAGGAGAATCTTCTATTGTTACTCGCATTCAAAATTATTTTTCATGGCGGGCGGCAAAAATTAATTTCAGCAGCGACATAAGGTAAATTTTATTCTTACTTATGATTATTCTTACTTCAAGACTATTTATTTTGATCGGCGGTAGCCCAAACAACAACAAAAGTTAATTATTTTTCATACTGTCCTTTACCAACGTCACACATCAAATCTTTCTTGTTTCTTCTCGTGATGCACATGCACACGAAGCGGGCGGTATGTTTGGAATGTGTGGAAATATGACAATGTAAGAACTCTGGAATGTATTTATTCGCATTCTGTTTGTGTATGTGAGTGTGTGTGTGAACTTGTCCGACCATCTTCGTTGACAAGTCAGTGTGCAAATTAACGAGCACCGCGCAGGTCATGATGGGCTCATGAACCTAAGTACAAAACGTTATTCATTAAAAATCTCGTATGTGTGAAACTTTTGTGAACTTAAGTGCAACTCGTTAAAGAATAACAATAAATTGATCTGTATATTTCTTACTGTCAAAATATAACTATTTTCTTTGCAGTTTTTCCCTCTCGAATCCGTGCATGCATAGTGATTAACAACTTGATTTTTATAGACAATTATTACTACAAATGATAACAGTAACGCTACTGCAAAATTACGTCCTTTAGATAAGGCTGAAATCATTTCATTGCTGAGAGGATGATCAGAGATGTTTTTCACCTTGTTAGTTAATGATGTATGCCTTACTGGAAGTTATTTGTCAAATTTTTTTTTTCGTTATAGTAGTAATATTACAGTAGCTTCCTCCAAAATCCCGAAAGAAGAAATCATCAGAAATTTGGAATCCACAATATATACCCTTCCACCCGAAAAAGCGAATGATATACGGCGTAGGACGGCCAACATCTTACGCCAAGCCCAACTTCCCTCCTCAAACTTAACAGAACAAGAAAAAACTGTAATTAAAGAACTCAATCGGAATGAAGACATCATAATATCACCCGCAGACAAAGGAAAAACAACAGTAACAATGAATAAAGAAGACTATATAAAAAAGACTATATAAATTAATACCTACAAATCACTCAGACCGATCGTCAGCCCGATAAACTCACCAACTTACAACCTAGCACGCTTCCTCACCAAAGAACTGAATCCTTTCACAGCAAACTCTATCACACACGTCCACAACTCTTTTGACTTTATCAAAAGCGTACAACAGATTCACATTTGACCTCAAGACATTCTAGTGAGCTTCAACGTAGTATCTCTCTTTGCGAATGTACCAATCTCTGATACAATCAATATTATTAAATCCTTTGCAAGCTTCCCGTCCGATCCCATACCTTTGATAGAACACTCTCTCAATAATACTCACTCCTCTTTCAATAACCAATTCTACGATCAAACCTCAGGAGCAGCAATCGGATCTCCAATCTTACCTATAATAGCCAACATCTTTATAGAACAAATTGAACAAAACGGAAAATTGCCTTTCTTGGATGTACTAGTTTACAAAAGATCTGATATACATCAGGACATGAAGTTTACAGAAAACCCACCCATACAAGCAGGTACCTTTATGCCACCTGCCACCACCAGCCATCTCAAAAGCAATCGGCCATCAACTCCCTTGGATACACAGCTGTCTGCATAACAGATAAAGATAACTTACAGAAGGAATTACAAAACGTTAAACGAATCCTAATGCAGAACGATTACACAAACAAATATATTGATAAAGCAATAAGAAAATACACTAAAAAATACAAGTCAACACAACCTACTCAAGAAAGAGAAAGAAAAACGACCACCGTCCTACCGTACATCCAAGGTATCACAGAACAAATAAGAAGAATTCTCAACGAACACAACATTGAAACCATATTTAAACCACCTGCGAAAATAGGACAACTTCTAAGCAACCCTAAAGATAAAAAGGCACTTCTCAGTGATCCAAGAGTATATAGAATCCCTTGTTCTTGTGTCAAAGCCTATATTGGAGAAGCCGAGAGAGCGGTCAGCCAACATGTAAAGGAACATGAGAGTGAAGTCAGGCAAAAACATTTCACGCAATCAGCACTAGCAGAGCATCATATCGAAACAGGACATAGCATTTGAAATTTTAAAACACCCTGATAACATCAATAGGGACAATGGATATAATACCAATCCGATTTCGCTTTCCATTCTCCCGGGCTAAAAAAATACTTGATTGGCGAATCAAGTTCGACCAGTCCCCACGGTGGGGCGCTCTAGCCAATCACAGGCATCGTAGAGAGCAATATAAGAACAACATAAGTTGAAACTTCAGTTTCTGGTTTGCCCTGAATAAGTGAACTGCAATGTTCAAGAAACGTCGGCAAGAATCATAGTTTTGCACACGATTGAAACCCGAAACACACCCTATACATTTACTATAATAAATCATCGTGAAAGCATTGAATCTATTATTAAGGCTAAGTGTTTCAGCAGCCTGTGCCGCTGCTTTATACAGAAACACTCCATTTCCCAGTTCTTCGTATTTCCTGACTTATCATCTGTCTGTTGGAAAGCTTGAACTTTTTAAAGGTTCATCCACATATAGTGAGATGCATAGAGAAATCGGTGCTTCTTTGAAAAATTAGATTCACTATGTCATCTGAAAATTTGCGTGTGACAACGAGCAGCGCCACCGTTTAGAGGGGCGTCTTTCAGGGCGATACCATGAGCCCTCTACTCTTTCACATCACACTTCTGCCGCTATCTCTCGAACTACGCAATTCTCCTGCGTACCTCTGCAGCGACAAAAAATCATCGCGAGGATAAGGTCACTCATGTATTTATTATGGATGACCTGAGGATCCATACTTCTAGTTCAAAGCAACTTCAGAATGCTTTAAATATTGACGAGGGGTACACAGGAAAGATTGGTATGGATTTTGAATTGGAGAAGTGTGCCAAGATTCATCTGGAGCGACGAAAAATTACTAGTGTTCCCGGAGACACTCAGCTTGTGAATATAAGTTTTACAAGCCATCTTGACACTGGAGAGACCTATACATACTTAGGTGTGCCTCAGAGCCGCATTCAGAACATGCTTCCCATCCTGGTTCTACTCTACTCGTTTGGGGCAGTTCCATGGGCGAAGTACAAGCTTACAGCCCCTAATATCGTGACGCTTAAGATCATACATATGCAGAAGCGTTTACATATCAATTCGTTCGTTCCACGATTATACATCCCACTTCATCGTCGCAAATGGAAGAGATGCTCTCCTAAAAATGGTCAAGAAACAAGAGATATTTGGCAAATGAGCGTACGTTTAGAAAGACGCAGAGCAGGCTAGATGCCTGACTTCTAAAAGCCCAAGTGAAAAAAATAGAGGTACAGAGAGTTTCAATTTAGCGTGCCAGGACGATGTAATTTCCATCTTAGCATACCGTAACCTCATTTTCGTTCAAGAAGTTCGGAGCGAGAGGTGCAGAGCATGTCATGCACATGCTGAGTACCTAGGACACATACATCCAGCAGTCTCTATTGCACTCTCAAGGCCGGACATAGTTCTCCAGGACTTTGAATAACGAACTATATTCGTAATCGAATTTTTAGTTCCGGCCGACTACAACCTCACTGCCAAAGAGAAGGAAAAGGAGGCCTGTGTCCTTGTGCTTTCGTCACGTTTTGTGGCCACCCATCTCACGGTCATGAGACGTGGTCATATGTGTGATTTCCCTCGATTCTACTGGGAGCTGGTGTCATTTTCACAGGCGGCAGTTGCTCCCAGTAGGAATCTGCGGTATTTCTTTAACCGTTTTTTAAAAATTATATATATATATATATATATATATATATATATATATTCGGTTTCGGTTCCTTTGAGATCGAACTGCAGGGCCTGTGACAAAGCCAATGAGTGTATCCTCGGGTTGCAAATAGAGGGTCCCTGTACTGAGTGTTTCTGCTGAATATGTTTACAATAATTAATAAGCAGTCCCGGACAATTGCCCAGGGATCGTCCTGAAGGAATAATCCCTAAGCGGAGGCGTAACAGCCGTGCCGAAAGCTGAATGGCACCTGGGATACCAGGCGACCAGGCGACCTCTTAGAGTATGCAGCCTTATCCTTGCACGCGGGGCTCTACAAGGACGGACGAACCCTTTCCCTAGCTGCTCGTGGGAACAACAATGACATCATCAGACCACCAAAAAGTTGTAGATGCGGTTGAGTGGACGATTCAACTCAAGGATGACTTACTGGACTGCTACGATGCCAACATTATCCCTGTTCATGGAGGCTTTATGGCGCGTATGCACTCTCTCTGGCGCCAGAAACGCCCAGAACTTCAGCACTTTTCGATTCAATCATTGCGAAATCAACCTGCCTACCTCTGGAAAAATGGATACGTATGCGGAGCGGTTCTCCAAACGCTGCTCGGACAAGCTGTAGAGCAAGATGAGGAATCGACATTAAGACCAATCGCGGAATGCAGGCACCTTTTGAGAGATGATCGCGATTTCAAGACAAGGATAAACATTAACATCTAGGTTCCTCCTAAGCCTCAAGATCTGGCTGAAATGAATGCCTCCCTTCGTGAAGATATCTCGCAGGAGTCCGACATCTCGACCATCAATTGCTCAGTTTATTTTATTTTTTTTAGAGAGAGCTTTGGCTGATTTAAATCGAAGGCTAAAACCTACGATGCATCAAAAGACCAAAAGTCGCTTGAATCAACTGAACAAGAAGATTGGATGGGCAAGACCGAATGCGTCCTGTGTTCAGTGCGTGATTGCCTACTTAACATTTGGTAGACCGTTCACGGAAAGAGTTAGAATGTTCGCCCAAGAAATGAGGATTTATCATCACACACTGAACAAGTCAAGGCTGCTAACACTGAAGCAGTATATTGTGGATAAAATACGGGTGTTATCTGACGCAAGGAAGAGAATACAGAAGATAGAGAGATGGATCAGGGAAAATCAATAGTTTCTCGCTGAATTATCGCGCCTCTTCAGCGATCTCCCTGCTTCTGTCAAAAATCCATCCAATCCCAACGAGGTAGAGACTGTTTAGAGACAGGTATACAAGATCCCGAAAACACTAGAATTGAAAGAAGATACCGACAATATCATTCGCTTCAAGGAGTTTTGCGACAACCTCATAAAACCTTAGGAGGAATGTCCATCAGTCACTGCCGAAGAGGGAAAAAAGCAGTCAGAGGCTACTCGACAAGAAAATGCACGGAAACTTTCACAGAAATGTAGAAAAATAGTCCTTGTCGAAGGAGCAAACTTTTCCTTTCCGCAGATCATCAGGACATAATTCAGGTACAGAGGGTTTCATTTTAGTATGCCAGGACGGTGTCGTTTCCACCTCAGTATACCGTGACCGCAATTCATGTCAAGAAGTTCCCAGCGATAGGTTCAGGGCGTGTCATGCACACGCTGAGTACCAAGAACACATACTATCGGGGTGTCCGACCCACGCAGGAATGACTTATATCTATAGACATAATGCGGCCCGAAGAGTGCTTTATTACCATCTTTGTCGCTCTTACGGTGTTGGTCGCGACCCTGCCCTGCCGAACGCTCCAAGGGAGATAGAGTCAGTTGTCCAAAACGAGAAGTGCCAAATTTTCTGGAACTTCGATTTTCGGACAGCAGTCTCCGTTGCACACTCGAGGCCTGACATCATTCTCCAAGTCTTCGAGAAACGAACTATGTTCGTGATCGAATTCTCGGCTTCATCCGAATGCAACATCACTGTCAAGGAGAAGGAAAAATAGGAGAGGTATCAAGACCTTAAAAGGGAGCTGCAATGACTATACCCAAAATAATCGGTTAAAATAATTTTCCTCGTGATCGGTGCTCTCCGATGTATTTAACTATCACTGGTTCGTAACCTTAAAGCCATAACCGCGCCGTGTGCCAAAAATATGCCAAGGAACTTGCAAGAATGATGCAGAAAGCTGTCATCCTTGGGTTGCTTCGTGTCTTGAAGACACACGATGGTTTCGCTGGCCTGCCGTTGTTATTTCATCGTGCCCTGTGATCACCCATCTCACGGTCATGAGACATGGCCAAATGTGTGATTTACCGTGGTTATACCGGGAGCCGGTGTCATTTTTAAATGGCAGCTGCTCTCAGTGGGACCCTGCGGTGGTTGTTTAATCCTTTTTTTGAGGTTTTTTCTAAGAGAAGAATGTAGAGGCAAGTTGTTTTAGCTGTTTCATTTTTTATTTATTTTTTATTTATTAAGAACATAGATATAATTCTTCCATAAAGTTTAAAACACCTGATAACTTGAAAAATAGGAAAAAGATCTTTTTCATGCAAGTTCTTGAATCTTTACCAAACATTTTTAATGTAGAAAATTGGATATGTGCTAATATTTTTTGCACAAAAGTTCAAAGCGCTGTCCGTTAGCTGAGATGGTTATGTGCTAGGTAGATAACTTTATCGGTCATGTGGTTAGGGTTAGCGTCTTCGTACTTCCAGATTGCTCTTATAGTAATAGGTTCTATGTGGATAAAAAAATATATTTCTTTCTTTGAGAAAAATGTCATGGAAAATTAATTTGTTCTTAATTTAGGTGTAGTTTACTCTACCGGCGCCGGAAAAACTGATAAAAATCACATTTTCAAAGAGAAAAATGATCTTCCAACAATATTTCTGAGACCAGTCAAAGAAGTGCCTTCCCACCCCCAGAAGACATTGGAAAGGGGTCGGGGTTTAACCAAAATTATTTCTATGACCACTTACAAGGGTGTCTTCTACCTCAGACGAGAAAAAGGAAAAGGGTGGGGTTTGACAAACATTATTTCTGTGACTATTCACGTGGGTGCCTTCCCGTTCCCCACGAGATGTTAGGAAGGGCTAGGGATTTTAACTACATTATTTTAATGATCAGTGCCTGGACTGCCTTCTCACCTTCACAAGACGTTGGAGAGTGGTATAGGTTATACCAACATTTTTCCTGTAACTATTCATAAGGGTGCCTTCTCCCTCACAATAGATTGCAAAGGGGTAGGGGTTTGAGCAACATTATTTCTGTGAACCTTCGCACGTGGGTCTTTCCGTCCCTTATAAGACGTTGGAAAGTAGTAGGGGGTTGACCAGCATTATTTGTGTGACCAGTCGCATGAGTCCCTACTCAATGGCTAGTCACAGAAGTCCCTTCCCGCCATCCACGAGACATTGGAAAGGGTAGGGATTTGACCAAAATTATTTCTGTAAGCAGTTACATGGGTGCCTTTCCGCCACCCACGAGTATAGACCAACAGAAAAAATGTCCTGTGTTCACGCGTCCATGCTAATGCGACAGATAATCGTAAAATTCACGAAATCGTTGACATTCTCAACTATTCAGAGCTCAAAAATGGTTGCTTATGATCCGGATATGCAGAGAAAAATACACATTGTTGCCATACATATATGAACCTGCTCAGCATAGACCAAATAGAAAAATGTCCTGTGTTCGCACGCTCATGTTAAAGTGACAGATAATCATGAAATTCACAAAATCCTAGATATTTTTAACTATTACATGCTCAAAAATGGTTATTTAGCATTAATTTGAAAGTTGTTGGATGAGAAAAATAATACTTAAAAAAAAAACAATTTGTTCATTAGAATATTTATAATAACGGTAATTGTTATCCAATGGTTATTTTCCATTCTCAATACTGCCCCTACAAGATATTTAGGAATTTCTAATTCAGATAAAGTTTTTTTGCGGTTGAGCACCGTATGAAAATAATTTTTTATATAAATTGTTTATAACAATTAGCCTAAATCTTGAACTTAATATTTATGTTTCTGAAGTATATCTGCAATGATTTTGATGTATAGCGATTTTTCTTAAGTCTTTTCTTTGGAGAAAAAAAATAATATTCGTAAAATGTCCAATTTTGACGTTCTTTTTGTTTAAATAATACATTCCACAGAGTGAGCAGAAGCATGGGTGCCTTCCCGCCACCCACGAGATGTTAGAAAGAAGTAGGGGTTTGACCAAAATTATTTCTGTGACTAGCACAGGGGTACCTCCCCCCCCCCCCCTACGTGACGTTGGACGTTGTTTGACCAACAATACTTCTGTGACGAGTCACGGGGGTACCTTTCCGCCCCCCACGAGACGTGGGAAAGGGGTAGGGGTTTGATCAACATTATATCTGTCATCAGTCACAGTGGTGTCTTCCCACCCTTCACGAGACGTTGGAAAGGGGTTTGGAAAATTCGAAGTGATGTGTTTCAAGCAGCTCTTCTAGATACCTATTGGGGTCTGCATTATTTCAAATGCTATAAGTACGAAATTTCTTCCCTAACATATCTTATTAGGATTTTAGTGGCCTATTGGAATTGATTTAATCGGATTAAAATTCGAAGAGATATATTTTAAGCGGCTCTATTAGGTACCTATTGAGATCTACTTTATTCCAAGTACTACAAGTACGAAATTTCTTCCCTAAAAGGTTCTATTAGGTACTTGAGAAGACCTTCGGAATCAACCCTACTAAAAATGCCGCTTAAGCAATTAATAGAAACCGTTTAGACAGTACATTGGATTCACTTGCATTTCTATATGGTTCTAAATGGTTGTTAAAAGTTTTTTTATTTCAATGTGGATTTTAACCGGTTGTATTCGGTATTTAATCCACTATTGAGACGGAAATTGAAATTCAAAGTCTATGTGGTACTATTAGGCTGTATTAGGATTATTAGCGGCTAATCGGGATTAAATTAATTGTATTAAAATTCAAAGTGCAGCCTTTAAGGTGGTTATATTAGGTATCTATTAGGTTGTACTTTATTGGAAGTTGCGCAAGTACCAAATTGATTTTCTATTAGACTCTATTAGGATTGTTAGTGGATAATCGGAATTATATGAATTGGATTAAAATTCAAAGTTTCTGGATAGAAAATAATATATTTTCGATAAACAAGTTTTTTTACAATGTACATTGTGCAAAATAAAATGAAAATTTAAATAAGTTGTAACTTGTAGCCAATGTGCTTTCATAACTTATACATAACTTATACATATTTTCAATTATTGATTAGGAATTGTTATTTTAAATTAAAATTCAAGTTAAAAAGTATTATAAAAGAATTTGATAAGTTGAAAACTGTGCGTTTTACGGAAGTTTTTATATAGCATAACATTATTCTTCTGACATTGAGGTTATTAAATCATTTTTGTACTTGACTTTACTTCATTGTTGATTACATTTGGATAGTTTATAAACTTTTTAAATATTTAAAGATAAAAGAATATCGAACCGTATTTGAAATAAGTAGAATTTAATTTTAAATTCTTTATAAATAAAATGTTTCTATTGAAGCCTCTCCGCAATTTTCAATTTGCCTTAGAATTACCCTGGCGGACCGAACGAACGGAACGGATACGCTACAGCGTATCCTTATAGTATCCACATCGTATCCTCTCCGTATTGTCACGTCCTGTGACGTATATAACTATATTATTTATATTTATATTATTAATAGTTGCTACATATATACTTATAATTTATATTATTACTTATGATAGAAAAGGATTATGTACTTATAAAAACGCACAAACTCGGGCATATACATTTTTATCCATCATGATAAAATCAATAGTCTGAACTCCGCAGTACTAACCACGCAGTTTGGAAATCTTGACTTTTCTATATCCTGTTAAAATACAATGACTTCTCGCCTACAAATCTCCGAACGCAGCTCATAAAAATCGGGTACAGCCCAAAGGAGCGCAAGCTACCTGGATTACCTTCCTCTTCCAGGGGACCCTTACTCCTCATGCATACTAATTACCTCTCTAGGCGCGCTCAGTCGTCAGGTTTCCCAGAGCGCGGGGCCTATTGTCGCTAATGACCCCAAATGACCACTGATTACCGTTACAATTTATTCACTCAAAATTTAAAAATAACTCATGGAATCTATTTGGAAGTCATTTTTTGGGAATGTATAGGCTTTCACGAGTCCAGGGGTGTGTCATTTCTCATCGACAGGCAAAAAATAGATATCAGCATTTCCTCATTCAATCGTGAAAATATGTAGATTCGGAGTATTTCTATTTTCAGACAGAAATTTGGATTCAACATTACGAATAACGTAGTCATAAATAAATACCTTCAGACCAGAAAAGTGAAGCTCTTCATTATTATGAATATAATAGAAATTTGAGATAATTGTTAAATTCTTATTTATTCATGAAATTTTTTAAAATATTTTAAAATATTCTCTTAAAACTGATTTTTCAAAATAAAAGGCCGTGTCTAGGTTCACCGAAATTTTATTATATTTCCTTTCAGTTATAAACTCTGAAATATGAAATAATTTGTTGAGACTCATATAGGGGTGTGAAGTCCGTAATTTCGGCAGAAATTACATTTAAATGTCGAAAATGTGGGAAAGTACGGTAAAGGACAGGCAATCACCAACATAATCAACTGTTTTTAGGAGCGAGTTCAAAATGGTCGATTATTCTGTTTTCGATTTTTAATGTTCACTAATCTCATGTTTTTCATCAACTTACATTCATTTTTTTACAAATTGTTCAACCGTAACTCTTTAAATAATTTTTGGATTTATCAAAAGGGTTTCACTAAATTAAGTTGCTTTAGTAAATAAGTCTCCTTACTGTGGGTGAACGCCTTCGTATTACTTCATTATTTAAATCTAATTAATTAGCGACAATAGACCTCGCGCTCCGTGAGAACCGACGACTAAGCGCGCCGAGATTGGTGAGAGGGGTAAGGGTCCCACTGGAAGGGGAAGGTAACCCAGGTAGCTTGCGCTCGTTTGGTCATCGCCCTAAAAATCGGCCAAGAAACATTAAGGAGGGTGGCACAATGACCAGTTCCTTGGACTCAAGGAATGGCACCCCGTGTACTACGCCTTCAGATATAGACACCTGGATATAATGACTTGATACAATGACTTCTCGCCTACAAATCTCCGAACGTAGCTCATAAAAATCAGCCAAGAAACATTAATGAGGGTGGCACAATGACCAGTTCCTTGGACTCAAGGAACGGCACCCTCATGTACTACGCCTTCAGATATAGACACCTGGATATCAATTGATTTCAATTGATACGTCCCCTCGCCGTCAAGTTTTTGGTTGTCAAGTTTTTGGTTGTTACCACAATGGAATCTCCTGTATATAAACCCAGGATCAGAATCAGAACATCAGTCTATCTACAAACTTCAAATCGGGCGGAAGCTCTGCCCTAGAGAACATTCTCAAATAAACATCAAAAATACAGATAGATTCCGGTTATTTGGAAACGGTTTCCAAGTAGTCGAAATTTCAAATTGAGAAATAAAAATAAAATCAGTGTTGTGCTTCGGAAATTTCCAATCGAACTGAAATCGATTGTAAATTTCAAAATCCTTTAAAATCAGTGAAATCAAACCCAAGATTCATTTCAAAATTCTATTGTCAACGATCATTACCCTAAGTGCCTAAGTAACAACAGGGGATCTGAGCCTAACTGCTCCCTAATACACTCCTTTGACAAAATCCTCATTGTCAACCATCGGAACGGTGAACAATCAAAAGGACGAGCAACGTAGCCGTAGTAAACTAATAAACCTGAGGACCGATACCAGTAATTTCTTCCATTCAACGAGAAGAGAAATTCAACCAAACTTGGAAAAACCAGTTTTATAAAGGATCATCGGAAGTCCCAGTGTAAACCCCAAACAGTTACTTGACAAGTTTACAGCAGAACAATTTGGAATATATATATATATATTAGGTAAGTTTTAATCATTGAGTTAATAACTCAGAATACTTAAATTTCTTTTAAAAACTCGTCATTAAGATCTTCCTTTATTTTAAGGTGGAGATCTGGATGAGGAGTTTCGCTGTCCGAGAATTTCCAGTGCAACAACCATGCTTAAAAATAAAAGCAAATAGAACAAATAAAATTAAAGTCAATTCAGAAAACAAAATCCTTTCTCTTTCTTTAAAAGAAATTAAAATCAGCTATCTCTCTTTGACTTTGTATTTTCTTATATTTAATAAACTCAAATATTATATGTACAATTGTATTCCATTTAATTAGTAGATTATTGTGTAGTTATCTCAACCTTCGGAAGTTATTCTCATCCCTGTTTCGAAATCCTAGATTTCGTTCAAAAACGAGAAAACCTTTTAATTAATTATTTTTAACAGTTAAGTTTGTTCCTTTCAGAACGTAACAGTATCATGCAAGACAAACTCATTAAAAAAGAAAGATTAACATTTAACTTGTTGAAATTCGGATTCTACGTGAAATTTTGAGTTAAAAGGTCACAGAGTAATCGCAATAGTTTTTCTTGCAACATTAAAAACTTTAAAAAAATATAATACTTATCGATTACGTGCGCTGAAGGCGACTTCAAACGCATCGTCGTTCAGTAGCAGTTAATAGGCGTTATCCGTCGACGATGCGTCTGAAGTCGCCTTCAGCCCACGTTATCGATAAGTATTATATTTAAAAAAATTTTTAATGTTGCAACAAAACTATTGCGATTACTCCGTGACCTTTTAACGCAAAATTTCACTTAGAATCCGAATTTCAACAAGTGAAATGTTCATCTTCCTTTTTTAATGAGTTTTTCTTGCATGATACGGAGAGGATACGATGTGGATACTGTGAGGATACGCTGTAGCGTATCCGCTCCGTTCGTTCGGTCCGCCAGGGTACTCATTAATCATCAGAAATACGTAACCAAGATCCAAGTGCATCGATAGAGAAATGAGTTAGAGCGCGCGGTAGAATACACAAATTCAGGTAGTATAGGTAGGGTTCGAATCATCAGCGAATGCGATTTTTCAAAGCGATTAAGCGTGCGATTATATGTGTAAGCGACCTTATTGGCGAATTGTGTACTCAACAGCTATAAAAAATGAAGATTATATAACAATACGTTAAGAAATAACCTTTTTTTTCGTTGAGAAATCGTCCCGAATGCAAAACACTTTGGATCCTAATTAGATCTACTTTGCAAGTTACTTTGAACCATATAAGATCAATTAGAAACGAATTAGAAAGTTCACAATTACCTAATAGAACACCACATAGAATACAGGAACAAAACCCACTTTCGAAAGTAATAGGACCTGATGGAAACCACATCTTATTAGGTTTCTATTTGGCTTGTAATGGGCATTTTTACTCGGGGAATACCAAATACAAATCAGATCCTAATAAGATCCAATTAAAAAGTTAAAAATTACCAAATACGAAACCGCACAGAAACCGGATTCGAATCCGATTAGGTTCCATTTGGAAACCAATAGCTGAACGGTACGAGTGCCGAATACAGAACATATACATATGTCATTATATATGTAACAGACACACACACATATATTTTGAAATATAAATATTTGGTTTCTGATAAGCATTTTTACTAGGGCACTACCAATTTACGTCCTGCATTCTTTTTCACAGAAGTGTGTAAACTTACATCTTTACACGCAAGTCAAAGAAATTTCTTCGTGGCACGATGTAAAATTACACCAATAAAGAAGCATGAAATTTATGTTAACTTATTCCAAATTATTAAAAATTCAATAAAAAAATTGTTGGACATTTTTGGTAATTTACGGTAATTTTAGATTTGATTTATGGTATCTTACCATAAATTGCCCAAGATTCAATTTATAAATGTCTATACATTTGCGGAAATTTATGGAAATTTTCGGTCATTCATGGTCATTTTACGGGTAAATATGATAACTTACCATGAATAATACAAAATTAATTTTTCAAAATTTCCATAAATTTCCAGAAATTTAAGAAAATTTTCGGTCATTTATGGTTATGTTAAAGGTAAATATGGTAACTTACCATAAATTACCCAAAATTCATTTTCAAACATTTCCACAAATTTGCGGAAATTTATGAAAATTTTCGGTCATTCATGGTAATTGTACAGGTAAATATGATAACTTACCATAAATTACCAAAAATTAATTTCGAAAAATTTCCATAAATTTCCAGGAATTCATTGAAATTTTCGGTAATTTACGGTAATTTGATCAGTTATATATGGTAACTTTCCATAAATAACCGCAAAATTATATTATCTGCAACAAAAAAGGTTTTACGTTGAGTGGGCTGATAATCATAAAATTTTTATTTTTATTTATTTATGAAAAGTTCCTAAGGCTAAGTAGCCCTATAAGGAACAGGTGATACATATTACAATTAAAATGTGACGGCGATCGATTTGACGATTGAAAACAAAAATAGGTATTTAACAAGAGTAAAGAACTAAACTATAATACAAATAATCAGATGCGGGCTATCAACAGAAGGATACTATAAATATACATACGCAAATATACATACTTAAAAGTAAATACGCATTCATACACATACTCATATATATTTTAATTAAGAATTTAAGTGTTACCAATGTGTGATTTCGAGGTGAGGATTTGATGTGCTAAATAAGTAACCAAAAAGGAGTTTTCTAAAGTGAAATTGTGAAGGTGCATTTCTAATGGTTATAGGTACTTTGTTTCAAAGGCGAGCACCACGAATAACAAAAGACCTTTGCATTTTACACGTGCGGTGTGGCTGAATTTTTAGTACTGTTTTCCGTTCACGGAGTTTGGAATGTGTTGGTTGATCTTTATCAATGAAATGGAAGAGGTTAAGAAGATAGTGCGGAGCTTCATTACTGAATAGGCTATAATGTAAATTACCCACAAAAAATTGTCTTCTTTTGGCGACGTTAAGAAGTCCTGCTCTTTCTCTATACTGAGTAATATGTTCACTTTTGGGGATGTTATAGATGAACCAAATGCAAGCATTAAGCGTACGCTCAAGCTTGGCATTCAGCTCTTCAGTAATATCGTCATATACCACACAGCCGTAGTCAGAGAAAGGAAGGATCAGGCTTTCAACTAGGAGGATACGCATTGAAGATAGATAAACGTTTATTCTTTAGCCTGCTGGCCTTAAAAAATTGACTTGCTTATACATCCATTTTTTTACAGAATTTTCTTAAAACTAACCCTTAAAACTAACATCCTTCCACACCTTATCTCTAACGCCGCTCGCTCTTATCGCATTGCCTTCCTCGATTCGCCTCGCCTCGCTCGCATGTCCCTACTTTCTTGCTTTGTCTCGCATTACCAAACTTTACCTCCGCGGCTATTACCTAATACTTATCTACTATTTACGATATTTACATTTACTTATATTTACTTCCTCCTCTATTTACAATCTTTCCTTCTCCATTCCTCTTCCTCCTTCCTTCTCTTCTTCTCCATCTTACCCAAAACTCCCTTCACCCATGCTACTGCCCTTTTGTCCCCCCTTTCATGCATCAATACCTCCATGCTTATCTCACTCCTTTCCACCTCTACGCACTCCTCCAACCAGTGTTTCACTCTTGCCTCCCCCTTCCCACATAGTTCACACATCCTCTTTTCCCTAGCGAGCCAGAACCTATTATAACCCTCCATGCACCCACATCTCATCCTCGCTATAAGCTCCTGACTTCCTTTCTCTCCTTTCTCACACAAATATTGCGCTCTCGTCCTTGGCATAATCCACACATAGTTCCCATTAAACCTTGTCTCTCTTATTCTCTCTTCCCCTGCTGTCTTCTCTCTCTCCACGCTGTTTTTCTTAACCAACTCATATACCTTCCTTCCTCATGCATCCTTCTCACTTCATCCGTCTGCAGTCCATTCGTTCTAAAATACCTTTCTCTTTCAACCTCCATCTTCCCGCCCCCTCTTCTGTTCTCCTTTTCCCACCAACACTCCCTAACCAGCTTACTTCCCCCCTCTTCCAAAAATTTCTCCTCATATTTACACGCTCGACTCCCCGCTAGAATCCCTACACTCGTTCTCCCCGTCTCCCTCCTGACAATATAATTAGGCGTGTTCCTTGCCAGCCCCAGTGTCCACTTTACATATCTCTCCTGTATCCTATTTACCTCTTCGCTTCCCTTCCACCCCCACACCTCTACTCCATACAATAGCACACTCATCACTAGTGAGTCAAACAATTTCATTCTCCTTCCAAAATCATCTGCGAATAACTTCTTTCCCAACCCCCACACCTGCCTCATCACAACATTTGCCCTTCTCACTCTCTCTTTTATGTGACCATCCACTCCGCCATTCCTCCGAAACAAGAAGCCCAGGTACACAAACTCTTTCACCGCCTGCACCGCCTTTCCCTTCCACTTCCACTCCCCTTCCTTACCCCTTCCACCTCCTTTTCTGAAAACCATAACCTTGGACTTTTCCGCATTCAGTTCTAACCTGTTCTTATCCAGGTATCTTCTCAACCTCTTCATCATTTCCTTTAAGGCCTCCTCACTTTTTGCCAACAACTCTATGTCATCTGCATACGCTAGCGACCAAATTCTAACCCCTCATATCCTGACTCCTCCTACCACTCCGGCCTCCAGCTTACTTTCCATATTCGCAATTAAAATCGCAAAAAGCGTTGGGCTAAGCGGACACCCTTGTCTTAACCCCCTATCCATCCAGAATCCCTCCGAAATCCCCTGTCCTCCTCTTACCTTATCTTTGGTCTCTTCATATATCTCCCTTACCCTCTCGATCAGGCCTCTCTCCACTCCCCTATCCTCCATCGCCTCCCACAACCTCCCCCTATCCACCGACAGAAACGCGCCTTTTAGATCCACAAAAAACGCGTAAACTCTCGACCCCTTCTTCGCTAATTCTCTATCCACAATGTGCTGCAGAACGTAGATATTGTCGATCGTACTCCTACCTGCCCTAAAGCCCGCCTGCGTCTCCGGCAATATTCCTTTCCCCTCGACATCCTTCCGCAGCCTCTCCGCCACCACCATCGCGTATACTTTATACGCCGTATTCATTAGCGTAATTCCTCTATAATTTTCCTGCATATCCCTATCTCCTTTCTTATACAGAGGTACTATTAACCCTTCTCTCCACCCTCGTGGGAATCCCTCCCCCCCCATACTTTCTTCACTACCTCCTTCAGCCTCTCCCTAACCTCTTGTGTACTAAACAGCCATGCTTCGTTCTCTACCCCATCCAGCCCTGCTGATTTTGACCCTCTTAACTTCCTTATCTGTTTCTCTATCTCCTCGTCATTCAACTCCTCCATCTCTGCCTCCCCCGTTCTTCTACTCCCATCATCTCTCTTCCTTGAATCCGATCCCTGGAATGATTCTTTAAAAAACTCCCTCCACTCCTCACTTCCTATCTTCTCGCTTATCCCTACTCTCCGCTTCCTATACCTATTTATTATCTTCCAGACGTCCCCCTCTGTCTTAACAATTCCTAACTCCTCCTCCAGCTCTTTCTCCTTTTCCTGTTCTTTCTTCTTACACATCAATCTAAACCCCTTCCTCATTTCTACGTACTCCTTCCTTTTCGTAGTACAATCTTTCCACTTCTTATATTTCCTCTTCACCTTCCTTTTCATCTTTTTACATTCCCTATCCCACCACGGCTTCACCATTCCTTTCTTCTTCTTTTTAAATACCTTCTTTTGCACGCACCCTTTCACTTTCTCTTTTAAATCCTCCCATATCTCTTCCACCGTCTCCCCTTCGAAGCGCACCATCCTTAACTGCTCCTTATACTTCTCTATCGCCTCCCTCGTCCAGCTAACCCTCTCCCCCGTCATCACTTCTTCCCCACTCCTCTCCCTCCTAGCCCTGTCGTACAACATTCTCTGTACATCCCTTTCCTTTCTTGTCAAGTCGTGATCGATGAAAACTTCCTTATCCTTTATCCTATTTTTATTTCGCATTACCGCCAACTTTTATTCCCAGCTCTCTAACTCCACAACCGCCACTTCTTTCTCCTTTCTCCCCTCCAACTTAAATTTCCCTACCCTGCCTTTATTCCACCCTATGCTCTGTAGCAGCGCTTCCACGCCCTCCCTTTCTTCCCCGCTCTTCATCTTCAACCCTCTTATCACAATATTATTTCTCCTGTCTGCCTTCTCCTTTCTCTCCATTCTCAACTCCATTGCCCTTATCCTTTCCCTATCCGCCCTCTCCTACTTTTCATTCCTACGCTCTCCCACTTTCTCTTCTATCATATTCCCTACCCTCTCCCAAATACCTTTAATCTCGCCCCCCATACCCCCGTCTCCTATTTCCATTTCCGTCCTGCCCTCCACCTTCTCAAGCCTTTTTTCCGTCCTTTCTTTCCACGCCCTAATCTCCTCTTCCATCTGTTTTATTTTAACGTCTTTTTCTTTTCTTTCCCTCTCTAACCCATCTACTCTCTCTCAGCTCTTTCACCTCCTTTTCCCATTTCTCATCTCTGATTCGCAAGTCCTCCCTCATGCCTTCCATCTGCTCCTTGGTCCCCCTTACGTCCTCCCTCAGCCCCCTGATCTCGCCTAACAATATCCCGAGAGCCTCCTTTTCCAACATCCCCTCCATTTTTTTGGAGGGTGACCTAGGGGTTATCCCGCTTTTTTTAAACGGGCTCTCGACCTCGCTTTTCTC